>CP135539.1:6021750-6047920 GCA_032402905.1 Khaya senegalensis | reverse complement strand
TTAAAAATTATGAAATCACAGTCCTAAATCAACCCTAAATACTATCACTCTTTTTTTCACGCACACAAGCAATCCTTGTTTGAAAGCAACTGATGCTATTCTTTACACTTGAACAGGATAATCATGAATTTCATCCGTCCAAGGATTTTTCTCCTCATCATGATTGACAGTCTTCAACGCACGTGACACAGCACTGTTACACTCGAATCCTGATCCAAAAGCAACCTGACATATCCTGTTACCTTTCCCAATTCTTCCCTTGGCCTCCGAGTATGCCAGCTCATACCACAAAGAACTGCTCGAAGTATTTCTGAACCTGTACAGAGTCATTCTTGAAAGATCCATTTGCGATTCAATGAGTTCAAGTTTCTTCTCCACCTCACCCAACACTGCTCTTCCTCCTGCGAGGATGCAAAAATGCTCGATACCCAGCTTGAAATGTGGAACATGTGCGTTTATTCTCGTTTTGAACATTTTTCTGGCTACTAAATTTGCAGTATACAAGATTTGCTCGGACAGTGGAAGAATTAATGGTCCAGGTGCAGTGATAAGAGTATTAAGAGCTTCTCCAGCAACGGCCATGAGTTCTTTTGAGATTGCGACTCCAATTCTTTGAAACTCATCTTCTTGCTGGCGGATACGGTTATAACTTCTGTCGTCGGCAGCTTTTTGGGTACAAAGGGGGTGAATTAGTTGGTAAGTGAATTAGTTGATACTTTGAGCGGCTGCGATCGGATGAGCAGTTTGAAAGAAGCATCGATCGGTCATTGCCAGTAGACAGATTTAGAGTAATGTTCTCGGTGCTGACAACTAGAGCATACGAGCTAGGTTGCACCTGTATTGCCATAAGAGACGATTTGATTTTAATAGGTTAATTGTTCATGAAAGATTAACGTGTCTGTATAAGAGGAATAACGGAGATAGCTTATAGTAAACCTGTAAGAGTTGTTTGGCGAGGTCAATGGAAATAAGTCCAGCACTGCAACCCATACCACCAAGATTATAGCTCAATACGTTTCCTCCAAGCTTGTAGCGATTCACGACCATGGCAGACAAAGATGGTGTTGGATTGAACAAGCTGCTGTTCACCACCAGAATCCCAATATCTCTAGGCTTCACCCTTGTTTTCGCCGAGAGCTCGTCGATTGCTCCAATCATAACCGCTTCTGTCTCCTTCCTTGCCTCTTCCATGGATCGTTTTGGTGGGAACTGCATCAGGCCTTCTGGCACCTGTGTCATCAGAATTTAAATTTACATGATAAATTCTTTACTGCACATTTGAGACGCTTCAGGCTTGTAACATGCAAAGTCCACCAAATAAACTTTTCTCGGACGACTCATTAGGTAAATGATCCATGCAAGAACAATGGAAACCGAAAATAAAATCACTGTAACATAATTGAACTTATAGTCTTTCCACAGACGAAAGACATCATCAACTGATAAAATCGAAAGATGACTAGAGACAATACAAAGGAGAGTTAAGAGCAAGAGATACAGGGCACTGGAGATCAAACAGTGATAACAAAGCTTCACATATTTGAGGTTTACGGCTAGGACGAAGTTGCGAACATTGTCCTCACTTCTTTCTCGAAGATTATGAGACATTATCCGTTGATTTTGCAAGTTTCATCAATGGAAAGCTGAGTAGCGAAAGGAGATGAAGTAAAGAGCAAGCGAGAGGCAGCTTGATTGCCATTTGCATGCACAAGTTAAGGGAATTTATAGGGCGAAGATGAAGAGAGCAACTTCAAGATGAAGACGACATACGATTTTACTTTGTTGAAGACTTTTCTTATCTGGGAAAGGGTTTCTGATTGTGGAAAGCCATGAGAATGAGAAATTTAATAGATCTTTTGCTAAATCCGTTAACAGACATTCAAAGTGGAAAGAGATTTTCTTGGACGAATCCAACAATGTGCTTAGACTAATTTAAATCCTTAAACCTCACGTTAAAACTAGGATTAGGATTTAATTTTTAAGGATTAAATCCTTAATCCCTTTTAAGTACCTCTCAATCATGTTAATTGGGAAGAGGGTGAAATCAAGATAATAGTGGGGGTGCTATAGAAACATTCTGTTCTCTTTTTGGGTCAAAAAGCCTAGATCCAGATAACTTGGAGCTTAATCCCATATCCGAACTCGTTTCAATCGGGCTTTCAAGCAGCCCAGTGTAAGCCTCACAATTGATGAATTTTGTATTTAGCGGATATTGGTCAATCCCGGGTCATGAATTCCCTGCCCTCGAAATAGACCCGTTATTAGATCTCACACAACCCGAAACGATCGACGAACTAAAATGCAGAAGCGGGACCAGGGCAAGTCGGGTGGTGCGGCTGGTGGAGCCGCTACTCCGGCGGCGAAGAGAGGTCGTCCATTCGGAAGCACAACCGGAAGCTCTGGTGGTTCCGGTGCTGGTGCCGATTCCGCGGCTCCAATGACTCTCCTGGGCCCAACTCTTCAAGTCCACAGCTCTTTCGCTGGTCAGTTTATTTAAACCCTAGCCCTTTGGAAAAGTCCCAAGTTTTGTTTTATTTGAACTTTTGTTCTTAAACGCTGTTTTGATTTCAGATCAGAACAATAAAAGAATTGTTCTTGCGCTTCAAAGTGGACTTAAGAGTGAGTTAACATGGGCTTTGAATACTCTCACGTTGCTTTCTTTCAAAGAGAAGGATGACATGCGCAGAGATGCAACTCCTCTGGCCAAAATACCTGGATTACTTGACGCTTTGCTTCAAGTTGTACGTGCCTCTAAGCTATGTCATTCTTATTATATTTTAGAGTAAATTTCAGGAATCTCACTTGAAGTTTTGCTAAAGCACAAACTGTTTGTTTGGAGAGGTTAATGAAATTTACCCACTTATCTGTCTGTTTTTAATTCTTAAATCTTGAACTTGATGTGCTATTGCATCATTGCGTTACTATAAAATAGATTGATGACTGGCGCGACATTGGACTTCCTAAAGAACTTACAAAGGGACCTAGGGTTAGAACTTTGGGTGTGAATTCTCTGGTAACGGGGTTCGGGAAGGAGTTTGAGGCATTGGGCTCGATTAATAATGCTCTTTCTCATTCAGGGTAAGCTATGTACGTTGTAGTACCAATCAGAAAAAAATATATATATTTGGTTTGAGGAATTTGATAATGAATATGGATTTTTTTTTTTTGGTGGTAGAGTGGGATCTGGTTCTTCTGCTGCTGAGTCATTGGTGCAGAAGAATGTGGCCAGAGTTCATTCTTCAGAGTGGTGGTTTGATGAAGATGGTTTATTTAATCTAGACGAAGAAGGGCGAATTGAGAAGCAGCAGTGTGCTGTGGCTGCCTCGAATATAATTCGGAATTTCTCATTCATGCCTGATAATGAAGTGATTATGGCTCAACATCGGCATTGCTTGGAAACAGTGTTCCAGTGCACAGAAGATCAAGACAGAGGTGAGACTAGTATTGAGAGTCCTTTCTCTTTTGTTTTATTGTTGAGGATATGATATTCCATTTAAAATTGTGTCCTTTTTTTCCTCATATGTTGTTTATAATGTCAAATGTACATTTTTGACTAAACTTTGATTAATGCTAGTTGGTTGAGGAGATGAAAGCAGCATTCAATGTGTCAGGTGTGCAGAATCTGATAGGTTTGGCATGTACAGATGCGCATAAGTTTTTTAAATATTCCAACTAATATGAATAATCTGTAAATTCTATAGGGCCATGTATTGTTTCATTGGTTTCAATTTGGATTAAACTGACCCCTGCATAGTACTTTTCCTAATTCCAATTGGATGGTTTCTATAGTATGCTGCCAAAGATATGTAAAAAATTGCTTGTGGAGATTTTGGATAAATGTTAAGGAAGTTATTATTTGGGGATGCATATGGACAAGCTATATTAATATACAGGACAATTGAATGGAAGATAGCTGTCCACAGTATGAATTGATAATTAAATCATGAATAGTTGCTGAGATGTTTGATGCAAGATGGGTGAAGTCAAGAGTGAATGGGAAAATATAGAGTCAAAGATGCAGTTGCCCATGTTTAAAAAACAAGAATAGCTCCATATTGATGCAGGAGAACAAATGTGTCGTTGTCTTTGATTTACTTTTGATATCTCAATCTTTTTTTATTGACAGAGGATGAGGAACTTGTTACGAATGCCCTGGAAACAATTGTAAATTTGGCTCCATTGCTTGATCTTCGAATTTTTAGCTCATCAAAGCCGTCATACATCAAAATAACGTGAGAAATTTATTTTCATTTTTCACATGGTTCTCTAATTTGTAACTTGTTTAGTTAGTTCATTAATTCCTTCTACGAAACAGAGAGAAACGTGCGGTTCAAGCTATCATGGGGATGCTGGGATCACAGTTCAAAGCTTGGCATTGTGCAGCTGCTGAATTACTTGGGCGTTTGATAATAAATCCTGATAATGAGCCTTTTCTTCTCCCATTTGTTCCACAGGTTAGTATTGTTGCACCAACTATTCTTTGTTATTTAAAATAAAGTCTTATATATATGCATTCCATTGATTGCAATGAGTTCTGATGAGCAATGTAGATACATAAGCGCTTAGTTGATCTCATGAGCTTACAAGCATTTGATGCACAAGCTGCGGCGGTTGGTGCACTCTACAACCTTGCAGAAGTTAATATGGACTGCAGATTGAAGCTTGCTTCTGAGAGATGGTGATTTTCTATTTTTATTTTCTCAGTCATAATAATTCAACCAGAAATATATTATTTAATATTAAATGATTCTGAAATGATTATACTGTCTCCTAACAAAACTCAGGGCAATTGATCGACTACTGAAAGTAATCAAGACACCACATCCAGTACCCGAAGTTTGTAGGAAGGCAGCAATGATAATCGAGAGTCTCGTATCTGAGCCTCAAAACAGATCCGTGATGCTGGCTTATGAGAATGCGTTTGCAGAGATACTTTTCTTAGATGGTAGATATTCTGATACATTTGCTAGGATATTGTACGAACTCACATCTAGACCGAACAACAAATTTGCAGCAGCTCGCGGCATTTGGGGATGTGGCTGAAACTCGAGCCCAGCATCATCCTGATTCTTGTCCATGGCTAACAAGAAGGTTGGTTGGATTCGTCTAGGCTTATTTTAAACGTTTTGATTGTACATACTCAGCTGACTTAATTATTATCCATAGAGCTTTATGCTACTGCACCCTTACCTGAATGGTATTGCCTTGGCTCTAACCTCAGCTCATGTAGAATTTCAACTTGTAGGTATGCTGCCCTGAAGCTAGCTAGCTGTAGGCAGATGGGGAATCTGTGGGTAATTGTATTATTCCTAGTGCCAAAATCATTAATTTTCATAATTGAAGTCATTAATTTCTCAACCATCTTGCCTACATACTCTGTAACTAATTAACAAAATACCAGTACAAAGTGTAAAAGAAAGAATAAAGGCACTGGCAAATTTAGCAAAGGCACGAGCCATTCATTGCGGAGATCTTGAGTTCGACTGATGGGTCACGTCTACGAATGAGTGGACTGTCTAGGGAGGCGATTTAATTTGCGTGACAATGATGGGTGACATGACATAACATAATAAATTGATTTTGCGATGTAATATTAATTGAATTTCGTCTAAATTTGTTGATTTAAGATTAAAAAAATATATATTTATATAATTTATATAATTAACATATAAATCAAGTGAAATTACTAAATGCCCATGTGGGGTGTTGCTCTCCAACTTCATCTGCTTGCATGATTTTAGCATGTCTTTCTCTCGTTGTTACGTTCTCACCTTAATTAATTGTCATCAAAGTTCACGTTGTTTTCAAAACCAACCTATGCAATGCCTAACTACTTGTCCATTTTATGACAACCAAGTTCAATGTAGTGTTGTTATGTCTAACTACATCAAAAGTTAGTTTCCAACACGTAAGAACCAACTAATATACCAATCAACAATATTTGAAGGAGGAACCTATCAATCTATGTCATGTGTTTATTAGAGGGTTTCACTACAATACATTCCATTTCATCTATTTTATATTCAACAAAAAGTTCTAATTATTTTAATATTTGTAATTCAAATTTATTATATTATTTTTTTAAAATTTTACGAGTTAATTATTTTTAATTTTAAATTTTATATATTATATTTTAAATTTTACGTTAAGAAATATAAAATATATAATTAAATTCTCGCTTAAGTTGCAATAATTGTCGAATCGAAGTTGTGGTGGAATGAACAGTAGTGTTTAAATGTTTGTGTATAGTGATACTATATTTGTTATCTTTTGATACGTACACGCCGTCTATATTTCTTTGCCTTATTTTATATCATTACTAGTATATCCATAAATATTTATTATTATTTGGCTTATGCAGCCACCCACTAATTGCAAAACTAACACATCGATGGCTAAACTAATATTTCACTAGAGTAGTTACTCTTATCGATTAATGGATTGTACTAAGAATGTGCGGAGTTCAATAGATAATTAGGGACGTAATGAATATAAATTAGGGTTTTTCCATGAACTAATTAGATGAAGCAGCAAATGAGGAAAAGGGCAACTCCATGCCATGGATTTATTGTGCAAGTTGTGACAGAGAATGACTAAAACAAATTGGAATTGGTCAACAACCATCGTAAATCAATGAACTCAAATTTGGAGATGATCTGCCAACTACCCAATAATAGCTGGAAACTGACAACCATTTATCGTATCATAAATCAATAGAATGGCCATTTGCAATAATCCATTTGCAACCGGTTGACATAAATGGAGGATAGCCCCCCAAGCTTGGCCATGGAGAAAAAGTGAAGAAATCTCTGCAGGAGCTTTCAGAAAAGCATCTCTCAGGTAGACATGATATCATTTTAATATTAACATTCCATACTGTTTTATGTGGGGTTGCACTATTAAGAAAGGTAAGATCACCAACACCCAATTGGCCAGCTTCTTCTAGGGTATGACTCCAAACAAAAAGACAGTAACAAGTTTCAATCATCACAAGTTCTTATCCAAATAAATTGTTTTGATTGGACAACTCAATTGCTGAAGCAAAGAGGAAAGTCACTGATACACTACCAAATTGTGGAGTGATATAAGTTAAGTAGATTACTACCTGAACTAATTGTACTCTATCAGCTATTAACCAAAAGTTTGCTCATTCAACTCCCCTAAGAGAAGCTTAACTTTATTAAATTTTTGATTACTGTCTAAGACACGGTGAAGTCACAACTATTATAAGATAGAATATTATATGTTAAATATTAGGAAAAGAATAATTAGACATCATTAAAAATTAATTTCAAATAAATAATTAATGATGCTAATTTTTTAATAATATTTACATGTTTTTCTTTTAAGGTATAACATTTATTATTTTCATCTAGAACAAAGGTAACTTAATGTTAAACCACTACACTTTAACACCAAACGAAGTCTAAGAAAGATTTGAGAATTCTTTGAGATGCTTTTAAAGACCAATTTGTTACATAAAAATTTTGTTCTTTTAATTTTTTAAAAATAAAATTTTATCTTTTACATCATACTTTATTTATTTTATATAAAAATATGATTACTTTATTTTAATTAATTATTTTAAGTTCTAAAATAATCTTATCCACGAGTACTTTTAGTTCTTAATTTTTTAATAAAAATAATTATTGTGTTTTAATAAATGCTAGCACATGGAGTTTAAATGTTTGAAAAAAAAAATTATCCTTTCCACCTTTGGCTTTGGAAATCCTTTCTAAAAATATAATACTACAGGATTGTTTATAATACATCTTATGTATTTTATATTTAAATTTTTAATTTTTATATTAATGACTTTAAACTTTTTATTTATATTTTAAATTTTATATTAATTATTTTAACTTTTATTGTTTCATTTATTTTATGTTTTAAATATTTTATTTTAATTATTTAAATTTTTTCATATCATATTTTAAAATTTGAAGTTAAATAATGTAAGATACATAGAATGTATCTTGTCAATTCTTGATATCACATGTTATATATACATAATAAATTCATTGTAATACAAAATATCAAAATGCATTTAATGGTTTTCTTCTCTCAATTGGCTATTGATTCCAAGTTTGATAACATCCCTTGTGGTGGTTGTCTGTCTACTCGGAGGTAGGTGTTCTTTTACACCATTGAAGACGTACGTGACTTTTCTTCTTTATAATCTTTGGAGAAATCGACTCCCCATATTGTGAAGTCTTAGTTTTAGCTTAAAATAAGACTATTATTGTTAAATTTTGGCTAATTAAATTTAAAATAAATGACATGTAAAGTCTTAGTTTTAAAATAAAATAAAAAATAGTATTATCCTCGTTATATTTTGATTAATTAAATAAAAAAAATAAATGAGTCGTATCCACTTCCTGTCCTATGTAACATTTAAAGACAGTGCATGTTCATGGCAACCTTAAGTTACAGACAACATTAAGGGTGTTGGCAGCGGTAGTTGCACTCTCTGTCCGCTCTATAAATTCCCTTCAAATCTTTGCATTTGCATGGCATTCCTCTTTTCTTCCATTTGATATGGGCATAGCTTCTGCAATTTTTTTTCCTGTGTTCCATACCTGCTCCAATTAACTGCACGTAGAAGCCTTAATTACTCATTCATATCACTAGCTTTTACTGGTTTTGCTTCTGCTTCTGCTTCTGCTCCTGCTGCGTAGTTAGACTTTTATGGCACTGTCAAAAGTTAGGTGTCTCTTTTAAATTCCAATAGCTGTGATATATATTTAAAATTATAGCTTTGGTGACTTGCGGAGTGGGTATTTGTTTGTTTGTTTGTTTTTGCAGTAGTCTAATAATATTGATGGGCAGGGAGATGGAACAAAACTTACAAAATGAACCGAGTTTGGTTCATGATGTACCTGAAACAAGGAAGAATGGTCCTCCCAATTTCTTCCTATCGGTTAGACTCAAATATGTTAAGCTTGGTTATCACTATCTGATCTCTAATGCTCTGTATCTCTTGCTCATACCTCTCCTTTTCGTTGTTTTAACTCATCTTTCGACGTTAACAGTTGATAATGTGTTTCAGCTCTGGAACGATCTTAGGTTCAACTTTGTGACACTGTTTTTATGCTTGGTTTCCCTTGTTTTTACATGCACCATCTACCTAATGAGTCGTGCGAGGAAAGTTTACTTGGTGAACTTTGCATGTTACAAACCTGACCCATCTCATATGTGCAGTGGAGAACGTTTCGTGAAAGTAGCTAAAGAAACTGGGGTATTTTCAGAAGAAAATATGGCATTTCAAAAGAAAATCCTTGAGAGATCAGGGATTGGTCCCAAGGGATACGGGCCAAAACCTCTGATGGAAAACCCGCTTAAAAATCAAAGTATGGCAGAGGCATGGAACGAAACAAGGGCAGTAATCGTTGGAGCAATCGACGAGCTCTTGGCGAAAACTGGGGTGAAGCCTAGAGATATAGGGATTCTGGTGGTGAACAGCAGCTTGTTCAATCCAACACCATCTTTGTCTGCCATGGTCGTGAATCGCTACAAGCTCAGAAGCAACATTTTGAGCTATAATCTCGGCGGTATGGGTTGCAGTGCTGGACTTATCTCTATAGATCTCGCCCAAAAGCTTTTGCAGGTTTACTACTCCTACCACTGTCATCTTAATCAGCATTTTGCTTTGTTAACGACACTTAAAATTGTCTTTAAACTTGCTTTCAGTTAACACTAAATATAACTATCTATTTTTATTCATTTTAAAACATATAATTAAGACAGTATATACTAATGCCCTAGGCCTTCTTCACTTGCACAAACCTCCCTACCAGCCTACGGATGTGCAGCGGAATCCCCCGTTCGTATTCTTCTGCAAATATCTCACTTTATTATTTAAAATAAAGAATTGAAGATTATTATTTAACACAGATGGTATTATTGCTCGCTGGTACAAATGCAGCGTCTAGACATAACCATAGCCTGATCTAGTACAAGTTCCATTAATGCAGTTTCTTTCTTGATGTTACTGTTTGTTGTCAACTCTTCGCGAGCGTTAAATACTGTGTCGGGACAAAGAAGTCAATGTCATACTAAAAAAATATTCGCTTGATTAGTCGATGTCACTTATCTGATTAATTGAAAAAAACTTGTTAACTGCAGGTGCAACCAAACTCGTATGCGCTAGTGGTGAGCACAGAGAACATCACCAAGAACTGGTATGTTGGAAATGACCGAACGATGCTTCTCACAAACTGCTTATTTCGAATGGGCGGAGCCGCAATTCTCCTCTCCAACAGATCATCTGATCGCCGCCGGTCTAAGTACGAGCTACTTTACTCTCTGCGTACACACAAGGGTGCCGACGACAAAAGTTATAACTGTGTCTTTCAACAAGAAGATGACAACAAAAAAATTGGGGTCAAAATCTCGAAAGAACTCATGGCTGTTGCAGGAGAAGCACTTAAAACAAACATCACAACACTTGGACCATTAGTTCTTCCGATGTCAGAGCAACTCTTGTTTTCTGCAACTTTAGTTGCTAGAAAAATATTTAAAATGAAGATCAAGCCATACATCCCAGATTTTAAGTTGGCTTTCGATCATTTCTGCATTCATGCAGGAGGAAGAGCAGTGTTGGATGAAATGGAGAAGAATCTCAAACTCAATGAATGGCTTATGGAGCCTTCGAGAATGACTCTTTACAGGTTTGGGAATACTTCAAGCAGTTGTTTATGGTACGAATTGGCTTACTTCGAGGCCAAGGGAAGAATTCGGAAGGGTGACAGGACATGGCAGATTGCTTTTGGATCAGGATTCAAATGCAACAGTGCTGTGTGGCGTGCACTGAAGACTATCAATCCTGCCAAGGAGGCGAATCCCTGGATGGATGAAATTGACGATTTTCCTGTTCAAGTACCGAAAGTTTGTCCAATCGCCTTCTAAATCTCTCTCTTTCGAAAGCGATAGTCTTTATGTGTGTGTGTGTTTCTGTCTTCCATGATAATAAGGCTACTGCCACAGGGAAATTATGTTATTTCTATGTAGTATTAACTGATGGAGTTCTGCCAATATAATCGAATGCTTCACTTCTATTTATTCTTCTTTATGCACAAATTTGTTTTACTGTATTCAATCATTGATGTATTCACAATCGACAGCAGTCTGAACCCAGAAGTTAATAACCCCATCGGTTCCAGAATTACTTCGAATTTACTGAAACAAAATTTACAACATATGAACTTACACGATGTGCTTAATCTTTTGTACAAAAAAATTTAATCATAAAATAAAATAATAAAAATATTTGACTACTAATTAACTATGTTTATTCACTTTTTACTAGTGAAATTGAAATTTTTTATTAATTTTTTATTCTTATTTATTATTAAATTCTTAAAAATTAAAAATATTGAAAACTAAAAAAAAATTCTTATCCTTATTAGTGATAAATTTAATTTTTTTAACTGAACAATCATTCAGATAGAATAAGTAAATTAACACTTATTTACTTAATTTTTGGCCATTGTTTATATAGCAATACCAATGATTAAAAAGCATCAAATAAATACTGAATGTATTATAAGATATTAATTAGATACTTTTCTGTTATATATGATAATTAAATAAATTTTTTATTTAAAAATTGATATTATTATCTTTCATTCGATCGAATTTAGTCAATAGAGTTATAAATTTTATAGTTATATGATAGTTTTGAAAATATTTTGTATTTATGATATGTATTTTAATATTTTAAATGCAATACGAACAAAATCTTAAAATTGAACAGTTGAAAAATAATTTTTATATATAATATATAAAATTTTGAGTTAAAATTAGTTTCACAGCATAAATTTCTTCATTATTCTCATAATTATTATTTTTTTTTTCATATTTATTAGGTCAACTCCTGCAATTTTATAATTAATTTATTGGGTGATGACTTGCTTATGCAGACAGATATTAACAAGCTTATGCGGCTATGCCTTTGTTTTGCAAGGCATCTTGTTCATTAGATGCACGATGACTTGCTTTGAATGAATCATGGAGAGACAACCTCTTATTTCTTGTATGCATTTTGCCTTGCAATTTGCTCTACATTTGCATGCTAGCTAGCTTGAACATCGTATTCCATGCTTTGAATTAACAATGTCACTGTAGTTGGTCGGTATAGCTTTTATCAGTTAGTTTAACGACTCTTATATGGCAGTTGGTTTGGTATTATCGCGATGCTTTAGTATTACGTGCAAATTCAATCATGTAGTTGACAATGATTGGTAGATTAATGCCTTATAATTTGGTAATTACTACCCACTTGTTATTCTATTTGATCTTCAAATACAATATACATATATATATATATAGAGAGAGAGAGAGAGAGAGAGAGAGAGAGAGAGAGAGAGAGAGATCACCAATATTACATATATAATAAAATTTTGTATGAAAATAAATCATACTCCCACTATTAGTCGTAATTGAAAATCTTCAAGAAGCATGAACAGAAGCTATTCTTGGGACATGAACAGGAAACTCATCTATCTCGCCTATCCATGGATTCTTTTCCTTAGCGGGATTGATTGTTCTTAATGCCTTCCATACAGCACTGTTGCACTTGAATCCTGAACCGAATGCAATCTGCCATGTTCGATCACCCTTTCTGATTCTTCCCTTAGCCTCAGAGTAGGCCAATTCATACCACAAAGAGCTGCTAGATGTGTTCCCAAACCTGTAGAGAGTCATTCTCGAAGGCTCCATATGCCATTCAGAGAGATCAAGGTTTTTCTCCAGCTCATCTAACACTGCTCTTCCTCCCGCGTGAATGCAGAAATGCTCAAAAGCCAGCTTGAAATCTGGAATATATGGTTTTATTTTCATTTGAAAGACTTTTCTGGCAACTAAAGTTAAGAAAAACAGGAATTGTTCAGACATGGGAAGAACTAATGGTCCAAGCGTAGTGATGTTAGTTTTAAGGGCTTCTCCAGCAACAGCCATGAGGTCTTTTGAGAGTGAGACTCCAATTCTTTTGGTGTCATCCTCTCTTTGGAAGACACAGTTGTAACATTTGTCATCGGCGCCCTTGTGAGTTCGCACTGTGTGGACGAGTTGATACTTCGATCGGCGGCGATCGGACGATCGGTTTGAGAGAAGAATTGCTGCACCACCCATGCGGAAGAGGCAGTTTGATACAAGCATTGATCGGTCATTGCCAAAGTACCAGTTGAGAGTAATGTTCTCCATGCTCACCACTAAGGCATAGGAATTCGGATGCACCTGTTAGATTAACATCACAAAGAGTAAGGTCTCTGTTAGATCATGGGATATAACAAAAGATCTATTCTTGTACGAAAGCAATTATCAAAAACAACTTGTAAAATTGTTCTCTTAAATTATCTACCAAATTAAAATTATTCCTGAACACACTCTTAATTAATACTTGAATTTATTTGACCAGTAGATAGATGTCTGGTATGCAGTTGACATTAAATAATCTCTCCTCCATGCCCCTCAACCCAAGTAATTCACAGCTCACTGCATGATGGCTTGGTTGCCTAATTAACCTACAGCTCTGTCTATTGCGGGACCAAAATTTGACAACATTAATTTCTTCTTTCTTAAATATTTGCAAAGTCTCAAATATCTATTCAAAGCAGACTGACCAAAGAAAAGTTCTCAACAATCCTTTAATACAGTTCACGTTTCACCTATAACACCAGCAGGACTGGTGCGCAGGGTGACCTTAATTTTACTCAGGAAAATGGTTCATTTCTCTCCATGTTAATTTAGCAGAGGTGATAAAGAATTCTTTTATATGATGCATAATTATGACTACAGAAATAAGATTAATAGAAGAGACAGAAATTTAACCTGCAAAAGCTGTTTGGCGAGGTCGATGGAAATAAGTCCAGCACTGCAGCCCATACCACCAAGATTATAGCTCAAGATGTTGCCCCTAAGTTTGTAGTGATTCACAATCATGGCTGATAAAGATGGTGTTGGATTAAACAAGCTGCAATTCACAACAAGAATCCCAATATCTTTAGCCTTAAGGCCAGTTTTAGCCAAGAGCTCGTCGATGGCACCAAACATCACCATCTCGGCTTCCTTCCTGGCCTCGGCCATGCAAGGGTTTGGTGGGACTCGTAGCACGGCTTCAGGGAAGTAAGTCTGCTGGCCCAAACCAGACCGTTCCAGAATTTTCTTCTGAAAGGCCAAGTTCTCTTCCGAGAAACACCCAATAAGCTTAGATCTCTCCATGAAAATCTCTCTGGTGCACTTACGCTCTGGCTCAGGCTTGTAACATGCAAAATCTACTAAGTATACTTTTCTTGGGCGACTCATGAAGTAAAGTGTACCCAAGAAAACCATGAGACTTGAGCATACGGTGACGGTAATAAGATTGAACTTGAGTTGATTCCATAGCTGGGCAAAATCTTGCACTGTAAGAGTAGAAAGATGAGCTGAAGAAATGACTAGAAGTGGTACAAGCAAAAGATACATGGCATTTGAGATTAAGTAATGGTAACCGAGCTTCACATATTTGAGTCTAACAGAGAGGAGAAAGTTTGGAAGCTTAGTTTCTCTTCTTTCAGGTGAAGATGCAGTGCCTTGGGCTGAAACGAGTTCTGAATTCGTAGTCTGGCTCCTCTCGTCAGCCATTTTTCACCACCAAACAAAGAAAAATAAATGAAAGCTAAATGAATCAGTGGCTTAATTATCTAGCTAGGAAAGTAGACTTGTGCCTGAAGAGAGAACCAGGTGCAAGTTATGGAAGAATGATTTGAAGATATGACAAGCTTGAGCGAGTAATGCCTTAGAAAATGGAGAGGCACGCGAGGATTTAAAGGGGGAGGGGGGCGCGGTGGGGGGGAATGTGAATAGAGGGAGGGAGGCAGGGAATGGTATGGCTTGTGGCTTCGTGGCCAAATAGCATTCGGGAGATACAACTACCCCAACGAACTTTTAATTGTTAAACCTCCATCTCATTTAACCTGCCAACGGGGGAAAATAGCAGGGTTTTCATTTTTATACATATTTGACCTTATTTAGTTCTATACAATTTCGACTTTACTGGTCATTGAAAATGTCACCTGTCAATTTCTGCACGTGTCAACTGATTAATGGTTGAATTGAATACTCTTTTCCCATATATTTATTTAGCATTTATCTAATTTTCGGTTTCCCTATCATGGTTTTCGAGAAGGGGAAGGCAAGACAGCTACCACGAATGTGTTCACTTCCCATCAATGCAACGTTTGCAGCCAATTAAATTCATGCATGGCCATGACCATGGCCTCGCGTGTTTTGGGACTGATGCAATTTTTGACTCTTATTCCGTCTACTTGCGCCGGTGGCAGTTTCCCGATTAACTCCCCTCGGGGCAAAAGACCACTAACATGACACATGAGGGTAGGGCCTCCGAACAACCGTTTTTTAGGGCACAGATTATTGCATATAATAAATGAAGCTTTTTGTCGAGAATTTCTCAGGGAAGATTTACACATGGTTTTGATCGGATGGTATTTGTCAATTTCTTGCCCAACTTGTTCTCTTTGTCGCTTCTAGGCTTTTACTTAAGGACAACCCACATACTAGAATGCATTGCAAAATCACCAACATCTCTCTAATTCAATGAAGGTTTTAAATATGTTAGGTGAGCTACATAACATATGCAATTGGAGCCTATCACTTGGGTGTGTGTGTGTGTGTGAAATGTTCTACAATCTTGAATAAGCCGTCAAACTTAAATGCTAGATAACATAATTAATGACCCATGCAGACAATTCGATAGTAAAAAAATAAATACGAATTTAATACTATTAAATTAAACATTCATGTATGTAATAATTTACTGTATTACATAATTAATTTGTTGGAAAAATTCCACGTAAAACTTTCTCTTGAAATACGATTAGCAGCCATGCCCTAATTAATAGTTAATAAATAGGAAAGGAAATGGGAGAACAGAAAGCTGGTAACAGGCGTGTAATATTAATATACCTTTGACCTTCCAAGAAATTGTCTTCTCCGAAGGAAATTGCGTGTCAAAGTTTCTAGCCATGTGCTTTATTGTATTTTATTGCTGATTTTGATAAGTTTCATTCAACAAACTCACATCATTTTCCCACAATAAATGCTCAAACTTCTAACCAAATTTCCACCAAATTTCTCAGCCGCGTTCGTGATGATAGGTAAATAAGCTTTGGTAATGGAGTGGAGTGTGGATTTAATGTGGGGGGGAAGCCATTGTAGAGATGGTAGGTAAGCAAGAAATAAGCTTCACACGAAATCCTTATTCACTTTTCTTCTTTGATTCTACTTGCTTTATCATGTACCAAAGAGAAAATCTTTGGTCTTAGAAGTAATTGGGATTGCTAATTATCTCCAAGTTAAGCATACTTAACTTGTATAAATTAGATGGCGTGTTAAGAGTGATTTGAGTTAAAAGAGACATGAGTGAGGTTCACAATTGATCACCAAATCAACCCATTAATCCTTGGTATTATTGTTAATCATGCAATAGAATACAATTCCACATAACTTGTAGCTTCAGTCTGCATCTGAATGGACAAGAATTCTGAAAGTACGAGTACAATTAGTTGCCATCCACCATTAATCTATAATGAAGACAAACTCTCAACAGCACCATGAAAGCAAATTGATGATGGCAAGGCAAATCTTCTACAAGAATACGACGGAATGACAAAGAAAGAACGAGACAAATTAGATGTCAATGAAGAAAATAATTGATTGCTACATGTAGACGCTATATGTAACAATTAGTAATAAATATATGTCATTATCAGTTGGATTGAAGTTAGTAAACTTATTTTTAAGCTACCTTTTAAAATGTTCTTGATTGGAGTGTCATTTGCAATAAGCAAGTGTCTTTCTTTCCCATTGATCAGCATTCAATACAACCTTAAAATATTAAAGGTTTTCTTATGTCATGTCTCGTGTAAGATAAAAATTGAGTGGGTCTTAAATTTACGAGGGCAAATGAGCAATATTATTTAACAGACTGTCCTTCTGGGTTGATGATAAATACTTTACTTGCATCAAATAATATTATAGTAGATCCAAGTTTTCATATGTTATATAGGTCTCCAGACACATGTATTTGTGCATAATAAAAAATTATTGCGTAAAACGTGGGTCTCTTATAGAGTTTAAAAAATAAACAATATGAGTTAAATTATTTTATGATAAATAAATTTGATGTAATTATCAAATAATTAAAAAAAAATATCACATTTCATGTCAAATAAAATATAAATTAATTTTAAATTTATAAAAATAAATAATTAACATTACTGAACAAATTAATCTTTTGAATCAATAACAAACATTAATAAGCTAATTTTTTGAGTCGAAAATAAATACTTGACTCACAACACTTGCAATCCCTTTATACCTAGAAGTATTTTAAAATATTTATTTAAAAAAATAATTTTTTTAAAAAAAGGGAAGAACTCTTGCAATGGAAGATATTTTCTCTGCAAACATTTATAAATGATGTAATTTTTTTAATAATTATTGTAAAAATAGTTGTTTATTAAATATTTTTTAAAATTAAGTAGAAACACAACAATTATTGTGTCACAGACATTTCTGTTCCTGTTTAACGGTTTTCTTTCAAGTGATCATAATCAAGAACATAGCAGACTTCCAGGATCCAGCAAGAACAAATTTCCTGGTGTCACAACCCTATATTGGGTGTTGCTTTCTTGTCAAGCGAGGATACAAAAGAAAATGAACAGAGTATATAATGAAACAACCATGAAACTGTTGACTATCCAATTTACATAGGCAGGAGGAAGAGTGCCGGAAAAAGGAAATATATAACTAAGGGACCTTTTGCATTTGACAAATTGAATAGCACTTCGTATCTATACACGCTTTTTTGGTATACAGAAACTGTTCATACAAGTGTCATGAGCTAGAAGACATGAGTACTTCCTTAGGTGTCCTGATGCTTATCCAGTATAAGTGATCTTACTAGTAATGGTATGCATACATACTGAAAGTACTATATTTCTTCATCTTACTAGTCATAGAATACTTCATATTATGCAAACAGTATGCTTCGACCTGATAAGAAAACCTTCACCCAAATAGTCCTGGAATAAGAGATGTCGATGATCGTGAATAGCGTTCAATGAGGGACAACACTCTGGTAGCCTTCCTTGCAAGACAACCATCCTCGCAAACATTCCTGCCTGTCAGACCAACAAGAAGTAATCTAGCTGTTGATCCATAGTTATCCACCATATCTTTGGATACGAAAACCTTCTCCAAGAGTCCCAAAGCCTCTACCTTCAAAGACTCTGTTCCCCAGGTCAAAATATCCAATATGGGTTTTATGGCATCAGCTTGATGCAACACAGGTACACCTCTTTGCTGACAGCCTTCTTGAACCAGTGTGGAAAGCGTCTGAATTGCTTCATAAGCAGTTGCATGGACCTGTTCCTGTAAGAGTTTAACCAAATCAGGCAAAGCATTTGCCTTCAAAAGACAAAATGTGTTCTTCTCACTACAAATAGCCCCATGTACTGAACATAAGTGAACACGAGATGGCCGGAAACACCAGCAACCAGCCGATTTCGGCATAACAGTAAGCTTTGGACTGCTTGTGGAAAGAGTACCAATGAGAGCCGCGGCTCTTGCCTTTGCTGTCACTGAACCAACCCTGAGAAGGTTAACAAGCAAAGGGTATACTCCTCGTTCAACCACACTCCGCTGTGACTCAAGATTAGAGGGATCTGTGAACCTGAAGAGTGCGCTTAGAGCATTTTCTTTTGCTTCCATGGTCCCTGATCTTAAAATATTTATGATTGCATCAAGTCCATCCAGTTCAATTAATTTCATGGTAAGTGACAATTCAGATTTCGGGAGGTTGGCAAGTAGACCAGCAGCAGCCATCTGGACATCACTTTTGTCATCATTCTCAAGGAACCCTACTAAAGCCTCCAACCTTTTTGGCCTAAGAAGGTACTCCACAACTCCTTGTGGCTCATGATGGGAGAATAGGAACAGAAGATTTATAGCTGTTTCACGAATTTCTGAATCAGTGTCATCAAGAAGCGGCAGGATTACAGAAACAGCACTGGCTTTGAGAACAGCTGTCTTAACCAACTCAGCTTCAGTCTTGCAAATTCGGAAAAGTGAACGCAAAGCCGGCTTTCGAACATTGTGAGAAGAGTTCAAATTCTGTTGCAAAGCTAACAAATTAGTGATAATTGGTTCTAACTCGAGTTGGTCCCCATTTTCATCAACAAGGAATTTAGTTCCATCATTATCAGAAGAAAGCTTTTCAAGGATTTCAGAGCATCTAACAATAATGATTGGGCGAACAAGGGAAGAGAACATCAGTTTCAAAACAACTGGAATCCCACCAGCAGCAGCAAGAAGCTCTTTATTGTTAACAGAACCAGTTAGTTTAACCAAGAGAGATAAGGACGCCTCTTTTGATTGTAAATTGCCAGATACCACCATATCAAGCAAGGGAGGTATAATCCCTTCCTTGCCAAGTAGTTCTAAATTCGAATCAACGAGTTCCATGTTAAGTAGTGCCTTCACCATTGATATCCTTGAAGACTCTGACCCTGAAGTTATTCAGAATGATCAATTACATGACTACCATATTAATGGAAGGATTATAGCAAACTATGCAAAGCTTCAATACAGAGAGGACACAACATTTCATTCCACATAAATATGCTAGGAGTCAATGGGATATTTGAGAGAATGAATTAACTCTACTGTACTTTTGCATGTATTTTCATATGAATCTTTCCATCTAACCATGGAGCATGGTATGGACTTTCAGTTTCACTGGAAACACAAAATCATTTCCTTTCGAAGGCCTAAATAAGCTTTTTCTGTTAGTTTCTTTCTTTATTTATTTGCACTTTATGGTAGGGATTAAAAATAGTAAGAATCTGAAATTTTGGCTGGAAGACAGCATCCATTTTTTCCCTCACACAACAGATTGCATTTCCCACAATTATGAACTAAATAAAACGAACTTTATAAATTATGAAGGGATGTTAACCCAAGAGATATAAGAGAAAAAGTTTTCTAAACCTTGAATCATGCGATCAATAAGTGGCTTATACCAGCCTGACTTCGCAGCACGAGAAATATTCTGCTCGTCAACATTGAAAAGCTTTTGCATAATTTTTTCTGCATACTCTGCTGACTCCCTGACTGGACCCTTTACAAGAGTAACAAGGAAAAGTATGCAATAGCATTGCTGAGATAGTTTCCTGCAAACGGAAACATTCCAACCAGATCTGTCTTGCAATAACTCATACAGTAATTCAACTGCAGCCTGTGAGATACTTGAGTCACGCCCTAAGCATTGAACAATGTGATCCCATCCTTGATAATCAACCACTTTTTCCTGTAAAAAGAGTCAAATGGCGTACTTAGTAGGAAATTATTTGCTTTACATATACACATATTTTTGTACATAGTAACCCACATATCTAACTGGAAGTTGTCAGTGTTATGCAAAGGCTAATAGTTTGAAAGACTTCAGATCAGATGTGTGGCCAAAGAAACCTGTCCCAGACTCCCAGACTCCCAGTCCGTAAGTTTTTCCATTCTTATCATTTCTCATGGTATACAATATATAAGATGAGAATAAGTTAAAAGAACAGATGAAGAATGACTTCTCGCTAGTAGATGTTGTAAGAAAACAAAGAAAAAAATTAATATAAAAAATGCTTTTTTTTGTTATTTTTTGTTTGGAAAATAAATTGCATCAAGAACTTTTTGCATTAAAGCTAATATGATTAAAAAAAAGAGCAGATTTACAGATGTTGCAATATGGAATGAGCACCCAATTAATGCACGAGGCATACCTTATTTCTTGCATGGCCTTCCGTGAGATCTTTCAAGGTAATTAATATCTTCCTCCTCACGTCTTTGTTGTGTGAACTCCCAAGGATAGAGATTATAATATCTGTAAGCCCTGCTATAGAGATCCAGTCCTTGTTTATGGAACTCTCTCTCATAAGATCCTCCATTTGGCTAAGGGCCTCCAACTCAGATGAATCCACTCCTGATAACAACTTTGCCCTGCAACATCTGATTTTAAGGCAATAATTCAGTTCCCTCCACTCTTCTATTGATTGTCTCAGCGGTAGGTTAGACCTCAAAGAGGTGTCTTCAAGTACACTACCTGTTTCTGGGTCTGTTTTTTCTCCACAATCTAACCGAGCTTCAATGGCAGCTCTCTCACAGGTAGTACCAGTGCAAAGGCTGACAGGATCAACCATTACAGTTCCAGTTATACGACAAATGAAAGGAGTAAGTGGATCGATATAGTCTTTTGTTGAGTCATATCGCTCTACGACCTGAAGCCTTTGAAAATACTGCTTCCTGACTTCTTCATAGTCTCTCGCAGCATCAGCCCGAGAGAGCAGCTCAATAACCTGATCCAAAAATAGGACCTCGGCTCTTTCTTTCCGGTTGGCTGCTTCTTCTTTTTCCCTTCTGAAGCTTGCAAGCTCCTTACTTATCTCTGAGGGCTCAACAGGTATCCCCACTGCCCTTGCTATCTCTTCAAGCATATCATTTGCAAATCCCTGGTCAAGTTTCTGATCTCTAAGACCCTGGTTTAGCTTGTCAAGAATTTCCAGCTGAGAGTGTGAAGCCTCAAATTCCACTCTCTGCATCTCATTGTGTAGCCTATTTATCTGGTCGGAAATCTCTGACAGAACTTCTGTAGTTGCAAGGGATAAAGAAGCCAAAGACCTTCCAATATTTCTTGTGACTTCTTGTACCTCATCGACAATGTGCCGGCACTTGAGCAGCATATAAAAGCGGGCTTTATTCTTGTACTTCTCAACCAAGTTATTTGCTTTCTCGACATCAGCTTCAAGGCTTTCAAGAGCTAGCCTCACAGCTTGAGAATCATTCAAATTTTTAAGCTGTAATTCTTTCAACACTGATTCAATGTCGAAAAGGTGCTTTGACAGCACCTTGAAACTTTCCTTCTCATATAAGACATCTTTTGCAGCCTGAGCTGTTTTAATGACCTGATTTGTCAGCACAGCTAAGATGGTCCCAATCGGTATGAGCTCCAGAGCCATAATTATATTTCTATGCAAATATCTCTACGAGACTAAACAGAACAGGATTCATCCATAGCCTGGAAACTACTCGTTGAACTCATAACAAAGTTCTTTTCCCCCTCTAAGCAACTTCCTCTACTGCACTCTTTTGTCTATGTGTTAACAATTTTAACTCACAAGAACCTGGAAGAAACAAAACAAAATCAATAAACACCAACAGGCAAGCAAAAGGAAGACGCAAATCTGGTAAAATAAAAAGGCCAAGTTCATCAATGAATGAAGTAGACCCATGCCCATCCATTCCTTGCATTTTGGTTTTCTAAACCAAGCACAAGGCCAAAAGGAAAGAAAAAGATCTTCTTGGAAACCTTTAATAGTTTTAAAAATTTTAGTCTTAAAAGATGATGCTACTCTACCCGGAGATTAAACGTGTGTGTGGAGGATGCGATGGTTGTTGCTATTCTCGCCATTAACAAATCATCAATTATAATACTAGTAAACTAATCTAAAAAGACTTTTCACCTGACAATTCTATGTCTGAAACTAAAAATTCCAAGCATAATTCAACGATCAATACTAGAATTAGAATCAGTAATCAAAGTTCCCTTCTTTCCTTCTGTTTCTGTTATTACATTGATGCACCATCTAAAAGAAAGGAATAAAACTTCCATCAGAACATCAAAATAAACATCAAATGCAAATATCCAGGGCCATAATTTGAATTGGCAAAGGATATAACTGAATTGGATACATGTGACAGGAAAAAAGGCAAACCGAAATGGAGCGAAAAGCCCCTAAAATTTTGCTTCGCAACTGAGAATAGTAAGTAAACAACGCAACAACTCAAGGGAAATGCAACAAGATATAAAATTTACCAATGAAAAAATACAAACCAAATATTTAACCACATAGGAAAAAGATGCTTGTAACACTCAAAACTTGATTAACTCCTACTTAACCACACAGGGTGATCCCCGATTAAGCTTAACAAACTAGTTAAACGCATTTACCAGGAACAAGAAACTAAAACCTGAAAACTTTACCTCTTGAAAGAGATTCAAATCCCCGGAAACTAGAAAACAGCGATAACGACTTCTTCTGCCTCGTCCTTCTTAATCCATCGCTTAAAAATATTTCTCCGTGTGTGGCATGTAGAAAAAACGACGTAGCTGCAGTGAAACTGTAGAAACGTGGAGCAATCACCGCCGGTCGGGACAGGAACACTAATTGTCAAAGTCAAGGTTTCAGAGAGAATTCGAGAATTACATCCGCTTAAATTCTCTCTGGGTCTACTCATCTCATTAGTTTAGACGCGCAACATGGAAACTTTGGCATTTGAATGTTTCCGGGAAATTTCAAACGTCAAGAGAAGTCAATATCCTAACTGGAACCGGCTTTTAATAAAAGAAATTTCCGGAAAATTTAAATCCCTGTCAGTGACAGTTGATTTGACCGTTAAATTTTCTCTGCCTTTCAAGCAAAGGGAAATTACTAGCGAATTGTTGACAAGAGTCACGGGCCGGCCTCTCAGCCTGTTGATAGGTTTTCATCTTCCACGGTCGAGTCCAGGAGGTAACTGAAAAACACGCAAGGAAAACTTTCACTGTTCTGTCTTAAAACTGCACAGCATTTCATTAAGCTAGAAAAGTGCTTATCTGGCGTGGTCCACAGCGGGAACCAACATGGTATTCCCAGATTCACAGCATTGATATCTTAGCATTCTGAACAAGTTTTAGAATAAACCAAAATTTGTAATAATGAAAGTATCGTAGCATTGGCTGTATTGCTTATTACAAAAATATTCCAATTAGATTGCGAAAAGACCACGATGCTGATTTGATACTTTGACTGATGCATGGCTGTCTGGTCCTTGGAGGCATGGCAACGAGCTCAGTCTGATTCAGGACCTTCCAAACAGAGAACACGAGTTATTTCAGAAGTACGCTAGATAATGCAACCGAAAAATACTCCGGTAACTTACAACACACTAAGAGGCATTTAATGAATGTTGTTCTTGTGAGCTAATTCTCAAGCCATTTCCCTCATTTCCTCTGGTGATGGTGGCATCGGTGCCTCTGGGGGATACACTATGTAAGATCACTTCACACCAAAAGAAACGCAAATGATTATGAGTTTAGACGACACATGAAAATCTGGATCAATAAAATGCAGTCGAAAGCATCCCAGACTATCAAAAATAAATTTTTGAAATTCACCAAAAAAAAATAGTAAAAAAAGGTCAGCATACATGAGTTAGAAAGCTGGTTTCTGTGGACACTAAAATTTCAGATGCATCGTAGAGTGCAGATTATGGAAACTCATCAACTACCCCATGATAAAAAAAATCCTTTTTTTTTTTAACAAAGCATTAACAATGTGCACTGGAGCCATCAATCGTTAATATGCCAGAAATCCCCCAACCATAAAATGTTAATGACATAATTTGGCGGCACTTTATTGTAAAGAATGACTTGTCTGTCTATATAGAAAAACAGTATCAATCAAAATGACAGCATAACATTTTAAATTGCTTTCTGGCCAATATTTGATTGAAATTGAACCAGTCACATTTTGATGACTATTACCAGGAAAACAACAAATAACCTTCTATGATAGAGAAGTTTGCATGAATCTTGGGGAGGAATGTAGAAACAATTTGAACAATGCCCCGACTAGAGAGAGATGAACAGAACTACCTTGCAATTTCCATCTCAATAACCTCCACCTGAATGTCCAAGGAAAAATTAAAATGCTCATTAATACACAGACATGAATGAGAAGAACTTCTAGATTTTGAAGGTTGACGGAAGGAATATGCCAAATAACTAAAATGAAATCTAGTTAACTATTTGGTGATCTGACCATGACCTTAACGACTCTAAATCAGGGAAGTAAGAAATCATCTAAATCAAAGTAGGTCACAGGGACAAAGAACCTAGGATAGTTTTTCTAAACCCTCCACTCCCAGACCAAAAATAAAGATTGTTCTTACCGTGTTAAAGCAGAGATAAGTTCAGTGAGGATGCCAGATTACAGAAAACTACTACAACACTGGACCTGATTACAGATATAAAGAGAAAAAATTGCATTTTTGCAGTAATTTTAAATTAAACAATCATTATATGAAAAGGGTGTGAAACATTCTAAAACCCTAATAAAAAACTTCTACGACAGATTAATTGCAATTCATATTGTTGCACCCGTGCTGTTGTCTAACAATTTATCACAGACTACTTAAAGCAAGGAAACAAAAGAATATAACAAGCCATGAGTATCACGTATTTTGGATCAGACTGATAATCAATCCACTGTTAACGCTCCAATTCAATCTAATCCTAGCATAACTTAATCTAAGTTTCCTATCAAGCACCAATCAATCAAAAATCATAGTATAATTCAGCTAGCCAGAGCTTCAGATTCAAGAAATTTATATTAATACCACCAATTCTCACAACATAGACATACAGATAGAGAAAGACAGTTACATTTCCCATGAATTTCCGGATATTCTTGCTGTTGTTGGCGAAAGTGTACATAAGAAAGACCGGAACGCCGACGTATATACCGAACTTAGCCATCTCCAGAATCCCTTTCGATGTTCCGAGAGCTGACATTTTTCGCTTTTCGAATTTTCTCGAGAAAATTGGGAGATCGAAATTATCCGAGAAACAGCCAAAACAAAAAATCCAGCGAAGGCGTTGCAAACCCTTTTAATAGTTAATGCTGAATGCGCGAATGGCAACAGAGATGGTATCGCATGGCTTTGTTTCGTATTCGTATTTAATTAAAATATTTAATATTTATATTTTATTTATAATATTTAAAAATTATATATTTAAAATTTATATTTATATTTAAATAAAAAATTAAATATTTATAATATAAAATTAAATTTTAATACTTTTATTAAGTTAAATTATAGTTTGTACGATATAATTTTTTTTTAAAGTAATTTGAAGTAAAATATTAAATTTAAAAATAAATTAAATTATTAAAAGTATCAATATTTGATAAATTTATTATTTATAAATAAAAAATTAAAAAATATATTAAATAATAACATAATATTTTAAAATAAAAATTTAAGATTATAATTTTTTTTATTTTTATATTATAGAGTAAAA
>CP135539.1:6000672-6017113 GCA_032402905.1 Khaya senegalensis | reverse complement strand
TGCTTTTCTTTATTAAGTTATCATTTCTTTAAATATTTTTTTTAAATAAATAAATATATTTTTTTAAAAATAAATAAAAAAAAGAGACGCTCTTATATAAAAAAAAAGCTTATACTTTTGTTGTAAAAAAAATCTTTCTATAATATTAGTTAATTATAATTTATGATATATCTTTTTTAGAGTAATAGATCTTAATATTTTTATTAATTCATAAAAAATTATTATTTAATTACAAATTTTGAAAAGAATCACATATAAAAATATATAATATTATTTTTTAGTAATATAACAAATATAATTCAAATTACTTCACATTAAAATTGAGAAAAAATTAATTTAAATTTAATAATAATAATAAATTATTTTTAATAATAGCGAATCTTGAGCTGTTTTGATATTAATTAATAATTATTAATTATATACAATTTAAATGATAATAATAATATATTGTAATCATTAATTTAAATGCTTATTTCCCAAGTCATAAACTAAACAACTTCAAATATTGGCTCCTCCCACCTTTTTACCTTCTAATTATTATATCAATTTTCATGACGCGCCGGATCACGCGCGATCGAGGTCTTGTACAATAAGTGTATAGTTTCTGACTTCTGTTTCTGATGTCAGGAATCAGAAGTGGGGCCTACGTGTGTAATAGAGATGACCTGTTTGCTGACGTGTCACGACGAGGGCCGTACAACTCAACCAAGTTGCGATACAACAGTTGCCATAGTGAAAAGACAACAGATTCCAACCCCCGCTCGGACCAGGAAGGGCGGAAGACTTGTACAGTTTCTCTACTTCTCAGTTGATGACTTCGGTGTGTATGTGAGATTACCAAAATATCCTCGACATTTGTTGAAATTACCGTTTTGGTATTTTGGCTCGTGATATTTGACCAACAAATTGCAAGTTGGTTCTGCCGTGATGAAAATTGCAAGCCAATCCGTGCATGAATCACAGAACTAGTGGTGACTGAAGAACGGTGGAAAATTAACAGAAGAATTTTCTGGGAAAGCTGGTAGATGAGTCTGAGAGGCTGCTGCTTTGACCAGGGACCAAATTGAAAGGAGAGGAAAACAAGTTTTACAAGATTTGACAACCGAGGAAGTGATGGCCAGTTCATGGTTGGTGAGGAGGATGAGATGCTTTTGCATATACCAGTGTTGTCACGCAAGTGTTAGAAAAGGTCTCTTCAGGACCAAAGCTTGATTCGTCCAATTTCGCTTTCCAAGTGGGGCAGGGGAGGGTGTGATATTTTTGTTTATGCTTTCACATGTCGGCACTTGTAATTCATGGACTGTGTTGTATAATTAATAATAGATCTTGGCGGTAATGATATTAATGGTTAGTGGAAGTGCTTTTCGACCCAACAGAAGTGCTTCTTTCATTTTAGTATATTAAAAGCAAAAAAGTGATTATTGTGAATTAATAACCATCGTTAGTGCGTGGTGGCTGCAATCCAACAAAGATTGGGACAAAATACCAAAGCTGTAATAATTCGGAACTCAATTTGGACCGTTGATATTATGATTTAGACATTTTGGTAGAATAAATCAGTCAACCTGACGACCCGGTTTATAACTCTATTTTTACTGCGGTGAAAATTTTTAACCACGTAGTATACGCGAGTTTCGTAGGTTAAAAAGGCCTGGAGGGCGATTTGGTAAATTCACTGCAGAAACGGGCCCAGATTTGTAAATTGAAATTGTGACAGCTAGAAAACAACGGGAAGCCGAAGAAACTAGAGTTCCTGTATAAAAACCGGAACGCCAAGCGCTGGACTTCTGTCCCGTGCAGCACTCTGTTGGGTTGAGTTGTGGTTGTAAAACTCTCTACCTCAACCCACGGGCGGCCATGGAACCCGGAGCTCGTTCCTCTCCGCCGCCGCCTGCCCCGCCGCTTCCCCCACCGCCTACCTCCTCTAAGACTTCCAGAAACTCCACTACCCTTCTCAACAAATACCAACTTCTTCGCTTCCTGGGCCGCGGCAGCTTCGCCAAAGTCTATCAAGCTAAATCTCTCATTGATGATTCTGTCGTTGCGGTTAAGATCATTGACAAGAATAAATCTTTGGATGCAGCTATGGAGTCGCGGATTATCAGGGAAGTCGATGCCATGCGTCGCCTGCAGCATCATCCTAATATTCTTAAAATACATGAAGTGATGGCCACCAAGACTAAAATCTGCCTCGTTATGGAATTCGCTTCCGGTGGCGAGCTATTTACCAAAGTTCGCCGTAAACGACTCACGGAGTCTGCTGCACGCCGTTACTTTCAGCAGTTGTTGTCGGCTCTCCATTTCTGTCACCAAAACGGAGTCGCCCACCGTGATGTGAAGCCACAGAATCTTCTTTTGGATCAAGATGGGAACTTGAAAGTTTCTGATTTTGGGTTGTCAGCTTTGCCGGAGCAGCTTAAGGACGGGATGTTGCAGACGGCGTGTGGCACTCCGGCTTACACGGCTCCGGAGGTGGTAGCTCGGCGTGGCTACGATGGAGCTAAGGCGGATGCATGGTCTTGTGGGGTGATGTTATACGTGATGCTTGCAGGTTCCATGCCGTTCGATGATAGCAATATTGTAGCTATGTATAAGAAGATCCAGCGAAGGGAATATGAGTTTCCATCTTGGATTTCCAAGCCGGCAAAATCCATTATCTTTCAGCTTCTTGATCCCAATCCCAAAACAAGAATGAGCATAGAAACGCTAATGAATCATTATTGGTTCAGGAAATCTTCACAACAGAAGAAGCAGCAGCAGCCGCAAGAACAAGAACGTTGTCTTTTTGATTCAGAATTAGTCTTAACTAACAAAGTTGATAGTAAATATGAGAAGATTTCAGGGATGGTTTCCATGAATGCATTTGACATAATATCATTATCATCAGGGCTTAATTTGTCAGGGCTTTTCGAGGTGAAGAAGAAGAAGGAAAAAAGGTTTACAACAACCGAAAAAACAGAGGGAGTGATGGAGAAAGTGAAGGAGATTGGTGAAAGGTTGGGCTATAAAGTAGAGAAAGGGAAAGGTGGAGGTGTTATAGGATTGGCAAAGCTTGGAAAGATGGTGTTGGTGGTTGAAGTTTTAATGGAGATTGCGCCAGAAATGTTTGTGGTGGAAGTGAGAGTGGTTGACAACAGTAGTCGATGCGGTGGCTGCCGGTTGGAGTTTGAGGAGGTTCACTGGGAGGAGTTGCAGGCGGGGCTTGGGGATATTGTTCTTTCATGGCATAACAGTGATGTGATGTGATGCGATGCGATGTAAATGGTTTGTGATGGCTGAATGCCGATGATCATTGTTACATGTAAATTTTCATCATTTTAGTGTCATAAAGATTGATTATGGTTTCTGATTTCGTGCTTGGTTTGATCTTGTAAATTAGAAAATTAGCTTAGTGGTTTTAGTTTGAATGAAAATTTCCGTTTGTTTCTTTATCATTTGCTTGCTGCATGAACATAAACTGATAAACTCGATAAAGATATTCGTCTGCAACGCTTCTTACACCACGCGCCGTGTTCAGAACACCATGATTGGAGCTTGCAGATAAAAAAATAATAATAAAAAACAAAAAATGTATAAGAAAAGTAATAAGAGCTACTGAAATTGTTTTGCTTAATATGCTGTTCAAGTTTTATCGAGTGGCCGAGGGTGCTGGCAGCTTATATTCTTAGCTGACGCATACCCAAAGAGATATTGCAACCATTTCAGGTCAGGAATCAAAGGAGGAGGTCCCAGCTAAATGTTGTCAATCCTCCGGATTTGAAGCAAATGAAACAAGAATGACGCTGAAAGAAAACCTTTTGAGTAATGAGCAATACGTGTATGTGCATATGTTTGTGTGTACAAACATATGCTCTGTTTTTAGAATGTAAATTATAAGCAACAGACACATTGTACAGGCGTTAAGAAGGGAAGGGATGGTACAACAATAGACAGAGAGATAATTAGCACGTATTGATAATCACGTGATGCAGACCAACAATACAAACTGATTTACATAATGCTCATTATGACTTCGACAAAGCTGAATTCGTACAACTCAGGGTCATGGGCCACAAAAACAGGCAATAATCTCTCTTTGGACTCTAGTTCTAAAGTTTTAATGGGATACATGATGTACAACTGCTTAAACACAGTACCACAGCAATCAATCAGTTCATTGTCTGAACTTTGCCATCCAATTGCAAATTGTGGCATAAAATCAGAGATTTCATTCTCAATGCTGGTTTCCGAGAAAAACTACGCATCATCATAATCATCATTAGATCCTCCAATCACAGATGAGAGGGTCGACATCCATCTCTGCAAACCACTCTGAGCGTCCTTCTTCCTTGTTAATTCTAGCTGGTTAACGGCTCGCTTAGGAACTCCGCATTTCATAAGAACAGCTCCAAGTGACTTGAAAGTGTAATCATCAGGTTGAATGGCAGCATTCATCATGTCCTTAAAAGTTCCAAGCACCTCCTTGAATCTACCATCCAATGCATACAACCCAAGCACGTTATTGTAGCTCAATAAATCAGTTAGAAGTCCTGATTCCCTCATCTGTCTGGCAATGCGAGTGGCCTCTTCAAACCTACCATTTCTCTTGTACATGATCAACATCATTGCATATGTAAATTCATTTGCATCCCCCTTTTTCTTCATAATCTCGAACATCTCTTCCGCTTGTCTCACCATAGATCGTTCACTGTAGAGATCAATCATACAATTTGAAGTATAGGCATCAGGATGCACCTCTAACAACTGAAGCATTCTGTAAGTTTCTTGAGCTTCTTTCAAATAACCAACTTTGGTATAAAGCTTAATCAAGGAGTTGTATATGACAGCATTTGCAGGCAATCCAATACTTTTCATTGCATCAAAATAATTGATAGCTTGTTTAACGTTTCCAATCTCTGCAAAAGCATTTATTAGTACACCATAGACAACAACATCAGGCTCCACATTGAATCGAATCATCTCCTTGTATACTTCCTCTGCCATTTCCAACTGCCCTAACTTCACATAGCTTGAGATCACAGCACAATATGGGATGCAATCACTGACAAGCCCTGCATCCCGCATCTTGCTCAGGTACTGTTTTGCCATGTGTGGCAAGTCCGCACCAGCTAAAATTTGTACTAGAGAATTATAGCTACATTTGTCTGGAACCACACCATGACTCTCCATGCTATCAAACAACTGGCAGGCCTTATCATAATGCTTTCCCATCCCATATGCCTTTATCATCACATTGAACTCAAGAACAGTCAGCTTCTTTTCTTCTTGGCAACAAATGAAAGCTCTCTCAGCTTCCAAAATATAGCCCCGCTCCCCGAATGCATCAATATTGGCAGAATAGCCTTCAGAACTCATATTACCCACAAGATGAAACCTTCTGAACCATAACCATGACTTTTCCAACATCCCGGCTTCAGTATACATTCTAGTCAGAGCTGACTGGGTATATTCATCAATCTCAAGACCCCTTCCATCCATTTCTGATATGAGTTCTTCAGCTTCGCAAACCATATGTCTTATTGAATATGCATACAAAAGGGTACGGTAACTCACAATATCAGGTTCAAGGCATGCCTTCTTCATCTTTGAAAAGTAGCTTGCTGCCGCGTTTATATCATCATGCTTAGCATGGAGGAAAATAAGAATATTATAAGTTCTTGTGTCAGGTGGGCATTGAAGCTCCTCCATCTTCTTCATTAACGAAGCTACTTCTCCTAGCTGGTCGTGGTTGCCACAAATATGAATCATTGTATTGAAAGTTACTGTGGTCGGAACAATCCCTTCTCTTAACATCTGCGCAAAAGTTTCGGATGCCTCTTTAAGTTGCCCAGATTTCCCATATGTATCAATCAATGTATTATACGTATGTGAGCTTAAATTACCATGCACTTGTGATCCACTTTTTCCTCTACCAATCATTGTTTTGGTAGCTTCTTCATGTCTCAAAGATTCTCCAAGTGACCACTTCCTGAAAAACTCCTCTGCCTTTTGAAACTCACCTGCCTTCTTATACATCTGCACAACAATCCCCATAGTCACCTCATCGGGCTCCAACCCTATTTCGTTCATCCTTTTGAGCCAACAAACTGCCTCTTGTTTGAGCCCACCTTTGCTATAAACATCAATGAGAGTACCATAAGTAGAATTAATTGGCACAATCCCTTTAACACTCATCTCATCCCACAAACTCTCGACAAGACTCCATTTTTGCGCTTTGCCTAAAATCCTAAGCACGATATTATAATGAATCACATTCAACTCATAACATCCCTTTCTCTTAAACCACTCAAAAATTTCTAAAGCTCTCTCCCAACTTGATTGCTCTTTCAAAATAATGCTTCTTTCTTTGTTACTAAGATTATCTGCCCATGGCTCTAAAGCCTCATCTAAATCTTTTATGGTATCCAAGGCCTGTAACATTGACGGAATACAACCACCATAAGAGGACCATTTCATCGAACACTTGGCCTGCACTTTATCTTTCACATTCACTCCAATTTTAACATCAGAACTTCTTTTATGCCGGATTCTAGCATCTACCCAAGAGTCTTTTCTCTGCTCTCTAGAAGGGTTTTGCTCGAAACTTTGTTTCCTCAACTCAGGTTCATACCTGTAATGTTTGTGAACAACATTTAACTTCCTGACTCCTACGGCGATGGAATTCTGAAGCAATTTTTTATTTCTATGTTGGTTGATGGGTTCTATCTCTTTCTCTAGCGGCGAAACTGAAACTGAAATTCCTGAGTTGCTGGATGCAGAAGTGTCTGTTGTACAACAAATACGGAAACAACTGGTGTCTAACTGGGCATTCACAAACATGCTTGCAAAAGAGAATTGGGCATATATTGATTCCCAAAAAAATGATGTAAGAGAATTATCAGAACTATGATTCTAGGGGGTGTTTCTTGCTCTTTTTCGCGTAAAACCTTTGCCAAGAGGCATGGATGACATGAATTGGTTTGAACTTCGGCTGAGGCGAGGAATGGATTGGGTAATATTGGCGCCAGTTTCGGATCATTCTCGATGGGTAGCCCATCCGTTTTTGCCTTCTCTGAGTTTCAACGCAATTCATACCTTCTAATTTTTTTTTCAATAATTAATATAATTTTATATTATTTCTTTTAAAAAAAAATCCATATTACTTATCAATTGAATGATAAAATAATATAATAAATTATTTTAAAATATAAATATTTAATATTTAATAATAATTAAATTTAATTATTTAATTAACTTATTTCCAAATATTAAACCCTGATATAAGCTACATGTCGTTTGCAATCTCTGAGCAAGAACGAGATGTCGCCAAATATTGTATTTAAGGGTAAATATCTCCAAAACGCGAAAAGAAAAAATCAGGCGGGAATCAAACAATGGTAAACTGAAACACAGAAATCAGTTTTGTTGTTAAGAACGAGTCTTTTACATGATGGACTGAGCAATGGAGAACCAGCTTTACCCCGCAACGGGTGAAGCCTGAATGATTTTATTTAACAGATTTGATCTTCATGTAGCTTTAACAATCAAGAGTTCATATTTTACTTATCAGCAAGCCTTGATACAAGTCCAATGTGCTTATTTGCAGTATTTCTTGAACCACAGTCCAATATTGAGAAAGCTTTCGAAGTCAGATTGTGGTCTGCAGAAATGGAAAATGCACCAAAAATTAGCATCAAGGGTTGACATTAGGTTAAATTCAGCTCTGTATATATTGAGTAGAAAGCAAGAAAGCATGTTAGGCACATGTGTACCTTTCAATTCCGTGAACATCATTGGGAAACACAATGACTTTGGTCGTGACTCCTTTCTCCTTTAATGCCCGTGCATACTAGATATATCAAACATAAAATCATTCAAAAGATCATAGTATGGCGGTCTGATGAACATATATAAAATTAGTTCATGCATTGCAGAATTAGTTGCCAAACTACGAAATCTGAAACAAACCATTCACCTATAATACTTGGAAGAGAAAATATTATCTTACTTGCAAGCCATTGGAGACAGGGACGCGGAGATCCTGAGCACCTAAAAGAAAGATGGTGGGTGTTTTGACCTGCAAAGGTCATCAGATGTCACAATTCTTTAAAATATATAAATATTCTTTTAAAGCAAAATGAGTTGCAAGATTTAGAATTCTCCAATTAAGAATGGAAGAGCAACTATACATCACATGAAATGAGCAGGAATATGGCAATTGCTCACTGTGATGCAGAAAAAAAATGAATAAACAAAGTAAAAAAAAAAAAAAAAAAACCCATAAGCACAGCTCGCATGCATGTGCTAGTGGTAAAGTAAGGTGAGCAACCAGTTCCATGTGCAGCATGCATAGGTGAATTACCACTCTAGCTATAATAGTTTCTTAAACTGTTTTGATGAAAGCAGCAACATCCATCAAAATAAGCCTACTTGCAGGATTCTTTTAGCAGGCTAAAAATGATGGAATAGGTGTTAAATGAATCCTGGTTGCTGTTGAGTTATCTTTAAATAGAGAACATTGAATAGAACCTCTTGTTCCATTCCAATTTGGTTAAATGGAATGCCCTCAAATCAACTGCCAAAATCAGTAACAGACTTGGTGACAAATACCTTTGAGAGGTGTGATATAGGAGACTTGCTGTGAAAAAGAGTCAAATCCTCAACTGATGGTGATTCTGTAAAGCTATTTTTCCCCTTGCTTCCATAAGATTCCACATAGACCCAGTCGGGGATATCTGTTGTACCAACCATCAATTCAAGGTTACAAACAGGATTCCTTGCAGCAGCTGCAACAAACTTATCTGGAGCCTGAACATAGTTAAATTGTATGTATATTAGTTTAAACTGAAATATCACCGGTCACAAATCAAGCATCTAGTTTTGTGAAGGACATCTAAACATAATTAGGACACCAATATTAACGCAACAGAAAAAGTAACACACCTGGCCAATCAAGTGAGTAGTTAGAAAGCCGCCATGGGAGCCACCAACCACACTTATTTTAGACGGGTCAGCAAGTCCCAGGTCAATAACATGATCTATAGCTGTGAGTACATCATTGACATCCTGGGCATGGCAAGCCAAGAGATTAGGAGCCACATACAATTAAACAGACTATTAACAGAACTTGATTATGAAAATTTAGTTGCTGATGAAAGAAATGAACTAGCAAAATATGCACAGCAAAACTAGTTGAGAATAAGCACCTGGGACCCAACTTTCCCAGGAAGAGATTGTAAAGCTTCTTCACCAAATCCCAATGAGCCTCTGAGAACAACTAATATGTTAGGATAAGCTTGAATAATGATTAATGTCAGTCATTTGCCGGTTATATAAGATGATATTAAAAGGAGAACATTTGCAAAGGAAGTGAACTCCTAAAATTCCCAAATTGTTCACGTTTGACATATCTGCAATGTTGTCACTTTAAATGCAAAAGCAATCAGTTCATTTTTCAGTCAAATAAAGGTGAGGCAAGCTTATGTAAACAAACCTTTATTTCCCTCTTTTCTTTTTCCTCGGTCTTGTTTTATAGAAATTCTTTTAAACTTGTTAGAGATGGTGAACTTAGAATGCTGAACGAAAAAGCTGCTCTAGTTTGCGATCAGTACAACAACCATTGCACTCCATTTTGATCCAAGTTATTCTCAACGGTCACATTTCTTCCCTCCATTATAGAAATTATAATAGTATGCCTTTTGTCCCATCAAGAAGCACCACATCAGAAGTCATGGAATCTATGGTGGGAAGCAAAAGACACATTCTTTTATTGATTTTAACATGAACTTTTTTTATTTTTCTCCCTCTGCAAGGGAGAGTTTGCACAGGATAGGGAGAGTTTGCACAGGATAGAGGAATAGATTAATAGTTTCAAAAGTTAGGCAGTTTTTGGAAGCAGAAAATGGTTTAGCAGAAGACAGTGCATAAACAGATTAAGATCCAAACAGTAACTAAATTAAATAAGGTAAAGCTTCACTTACCTATAATTTACAATTAACAAACTGTAACCAATTGAAGAGAGAAAAGCCAATGACTTTGAAAAGCTAGACAATGAGACAGAATGAGGGCCTCCATGAAGAACTACAATTAGTGGGTCACATGAACCATCTTTCTTAACACTTGATGAGACAAATATAGCTTCAAAAGGTTTCTGAGCACCTGAAACAAAACAATAAGGCATGAAAATTTTAACATTCATAAACATAATAATATCATAATTAAGGATTCAAATATTGCCTGAAACAGGACAAAAAGTCATTAGATAAATTCCCAGCTATAAAAGAACTCAGGCATCAAAATTCTAATGCTTACATCCTATGTCCTAGGCTCCCAAGTCCTAATATTCATGGTCAACTATTCTATTTTAATAATAAAGCATCTATCACTTAGCATATGATTTTTTCAAATTATCAAATACTACTTAAAACACAGTTCTTGATTACATATGAAAGTTGTAGCATGCACACGTAAATATTTTCCTCAACTAAAAAATTTCCCCCAGGCTGATACAGGTAATTAATGAACAAAAATTCTTTATCATAAACACAGGAAAACTTTTCTTTTACTACTTTTCTTCCACCTTGTTGAGGAAGATTCATTAAAACAACTCAAAAAACTCTGCCATTCTTTAGTAAGCTTATGAACTATTCAACATTTGGGCATGTCATTATTGTCAACTGTCTTAATAAGCAGAAATCTTTAGACTGTCAATTAACTGCATCTATAATATTCCATAGTGCCTTGAATAACAAAATAATTGTGTTAGCTAAAATTAATAACATGATGTAATACCTTTTGTTAGGTTAGAAGAAACATCCTTGACTGGAATTTTCATAATACTGAATTGAAGAGATGCGAGCAAAGATCTAACCTGTACCAACAATGGATTCTGTTAATGCAACTATAACCATGTAAGCATGATAATAATTTGTAGCATCCGCTCATGTGATGTATTACAAAAGAAAATGAAATAAACCTTCTTGGAACATTTGATTATGGAGCTTGATACATTTAACCAACTCCATGCATCCTTATTCGCTTTGTCAACAAGATAACCGTACTTGATTTCGGGAATATCTACTGGACTGCTAGACACTTCAAATAAGGAAAGAGAAACAAAAAACTCACTTCAATTTCTTCAGTTCAATAGGCACGCTAAGTGCAAAGATCATTAAAGTTACCAGCAATAATATTGTCCCCATCCAGTGTAAGAACACTCCATGAAAAGTTTGATCCAGCAGGGCTAATGCGTGACAACTCTCCACTACAATTTAGCAATCATATCAGGAGTTTATTTAATGAAAACAATTGCATGAAAGAGAGGTACGTAGTTGTTAACTTACCTCAACACATTCACAGAAATTATTACTTGACTGCTACCCCAGAAGGAAGATAAAATCATTGTGCATCCATCAGAAAGCCATGGATTACTAAGGATACCTGAACAATACAGCCCAGGGAAACAATTGTCCTCTGCACATTGCACAACTGGAATCTGCAGAGATTATAAAAAGAAAAGACTGTTAAATGCTTCTATATCTTGAAAAGTAGGGAGGGGGTGAAGGGGAATGCAACAAAATGTGTTCCAAATCTTTTGGAATTATCTAAAAATTAGTTATTGCATATTTTTATTGCACAAAAGAAGCAAAAAGAGCAGAGAACATATACAGATGAAATCATTTAGTTGTAGTTCCAGAACTTTAGCTCACTCAAGTTAGTAACCTAGAAAGGAAGTGCTTATTTGGCATGCTTATAAGCAAAATCAAAGTTCAAAGCTTATACATTCATGCAAAAGAAGACAAGGATGCACAGAAATGAATGGGTTTCAAATAGTCAACAAAGTTGGTAAACATTCAGAAATTCTAAATAACAAAGGAAGCACTCACCACATCAACAATATTTTCATTTGAGGACAGCTTTCCATTGGTTGGCCAATCAATTCTGTGAAGTGAATCTGTTGCAGAATGCGCTCCAGAGTCCACAGAACTTTTGGCAGATAAAAAGACAAGGAATTTTCCATCTGGGCTGAAAGAAAGAAAGAAAGAAAGAAAAAAAGAATTAATTCCAACACAATCAGCAGGTTCACAGCAAGTAATACCATGCAGAAGATATTTTGACTATCTCTAGACCAACAGTGTGTTTACCTAGAGAAATATATATCTCAACATTACCACTCATCTACAAACAAGCAATTTCAGGAAGCTCATACATAAGTCAGACAAAAGACCACATTTGACATATCTTGACATTAGCCTTCTAGGTTAATTTCAAAGCTACTTTAGAAGTCACAACTTTACCGACTAACTTTAGTAAAGGTTGGCATTTTGTAATCAGGTATGTAATTAGGTGGAGCGGTAATCAACTGTAATGATTATGATCTATTTATCAAAATCTTATTTCATAAGAAGGTATTAATCTCAATTGGAAAGAAAAGAAAGGTAACCTACCAGCAAAATAAACAGTCAAGCTTTTCCTAGGTCAGCACTTCAGTAGGAATTCTTAGTGCAATGAAATACAATTGAAATAGATAGAGATAATTGTGCAAGTTCTCCAAAGTCTGAGAAAGCTCAGTATAGTCATTAAACAGCCTAGAAAAATGCATAAATAGAGCTTACAGACCATAGTGAACTTTCTATAGTACAAGTATAAAGATAAATAGCATACCTGAAGCATGGAAAGAAGGCACTACTGATGCTTTGAGTTAGGTTAACCAGGGGCAGATCTCCAAAGGAACTATCTCTGGAACATGATCAGAAATTCAAAAAATAAACCATATGTCAGAATTAGCATTTCAATCTCTTCTATGAAATTATTGACAAAAGGAAGGCATAAGCCAAAAAGAAGAAGAATTAAGCAGTTCAGCAGGAAAGTAACCCACTTGAGTTCAAGTTCATTGCCTTCGGATTGATAAAGTGACACCCCAACTGCATATAAAGCACATGACCTATTGTAACAGTATTTTATTCCAAGCTTTCGTGTATCTGATGACCACCCAACAAAAACCAAATATTGATGCAGGCCTTCATTTAATGGTGCCCACACAACTTGCCCAACACTCAAAGATTTTGGAATTCCTTTAACAGCTTGCACCTCTCCACTGAGAAACATAAAAAGGTGTAAACTCAGGTTTCAACATTCAAATAATACTCTCTTAATCTTGCCACAGCACTAGGTTAAACAAAAATAGTGATAGCAAACCTGTTAATGTTGATTACAAAGAGAGAAGGCTGCCTCTTTCCAGCATAGGTTTCCCCCCAATCCTCCTCCCAATCACCTTGACCTTTCCAACAATTACAATCCTTATCCGAGGAACCACTTTTCTTGTTATTCACACAGAATGTAGGCTTTGAGGAAGAAGGTTCCTCGGCTACATAAGCAATGAGAGTTTCATCGGAGTTCCAAGAGATACCCTCAAACCTGCAGTGTTCATAAAGCTTTAAATTATTTTTGGACTTTGAAGATTAAAAGCTTTTTATTAAAAATAAACAAAATAAATAAATAAACTGTGTTGCAATCACAACCACCATCACTATTTGTTTCATTACTGGCAAAACTACCTACAACTGAACAACGTCTAAAGCTATTTAAAATCGGTCATCATTTACTAGTTACCATCCATCAGTATATACTGAGCCATGAACAGTTTGCGGGACATGGAATTCCTTTTCCAACTGAGATTGACTCCAGATTTCAAATTGAATGGGAGATTCATTTTCAGGATTTCGAACTACAAGAAGCTTTGAACCTGATGGCGAAGGAACTATTGTAGATGCACCAGTCATCTCAACAGGAAATGGGGTCCATTGAAAGGTTACAGACTTTTCATTTTCTTTTGAAATAACCGTGGATAACATATATTTTCTCCTCTTGTTAGCCAAAAGATTTGGTTGGCTAATTGAAAACATTGCCCGTGTGCCTATTCCTGCATCAGAGATTTATGACCAAAGATTATTTGAGCAATGGGCACTTACGGAGGAATGAAATTGGATGAAAGTTGTAAACCATACCATTGCCAGAATTAAATGCCCAGGCCTTGTCAATGCTAGAAATGTTAGTGAACTCTTGCAGTAACTTGGACAGGGAAGCATATTCTTCTTCAGTAGTTGCATCTAAACCAGAGGAATCTTCCTTTGCTGGGCCAGCCTTAGAACCATCCATGGCTAGAAAGGTGGACAATCTTTTACTACAAATTGAATAGAGAAAAAATAATCATATTGACTAACAGTAAACAAGGTATGAATTTTAAAAATGGGAGAACATTTCTCAATTATGACGATTGTCTACCAACAAAATGCAAGGTGCAATACAACCATACAAGGAGATTCAGTATATAAGCTCAAAGAAACCACTGGCATTTGTGGAATAAATCAAAAGTATCTAGAAATTTCCACCGTATCCCCCTCCTATTCATAGTTTGGTGCAGATCAGAAGTAAATGTGTTGCAAAAAGAGAAGTACAGTAGTAAATTTCGGACTTTTGTGCACGTGTGGGTGTGTGCATGCACTGGTAAGTGAAAATGCTATAGCTCTATTCAGAACAGGCACATATAGATGTAAAATGAAGATTTCACATTGGCATGCCCTGGCAGCCTGATAGAATTTGGGAGTGCAGCATAAGAGCAGCAGCAAAAATAACATTTCAGTACCTTGTTATTTTTCTAATTTAACATAACTGCTTCCACAACTGTAACCCACGAACATTCCAGAAAAACGAACATAGATAAAGTCGCAATTGATAAAAGTAGCGTAATGAGTAATAACAAGAACATCAGACAACAAGGGAACACCAAGTATTACCTACACCTATAAAGCAACATAAAACAATAGGCAGCCAACTACTCATGCCAATAACTTTTGACACCATAATTAAGATTCTAACTAATTTTATTAAATGACCAAAATCAGCTTCAGTCATTGGGAGTTAAACGGAAGCAAGTGCCTCAGTTAGCCTCAGTTAGCCTCATTTAGTGCTGATAAAAACTTTTTTTATCTGCAGTAACATTCCTACATCAAATACTTTTTGTAACGAATAGTTGATTATAAAATGATAAAGTTACGTATTTATTTTTCAATTTGATTTATCTGACTATCAATTGCATTGAGATCCCAGTTTTCTTGGCCTTTGGTACATTTACTTTGGACACTTTCAAACTATTGTTACAAAAATAACAAAAGCAAGTTTAAAAACGCACCCTACATCACCAATCCACAGACAAGTTTTACTTTAAATCCGATAAATAATAATCAAAATTAACTTCTAACCTTTCAATTTCATCCAAGACAGCACAAATTGTTTTCTTATACTTATACCCCAAATCCAATATGCTTATGCTCCATATATAAATATTATACGATCACTCACTAAAACATGAACAGAAAAAAAAAAAAGGTCCAAACAAAAATAAAGGCAGAAAATAGTAACACCGAAAACACAAATAGTCATCTACACGTTAATCCAACCATTTCTACCAACGTCTAACTCTTTTATACGTCAAAGAAACTAAAGAAAATACAAACCAAATCGAAGTACTGATAAAAAAAAAATACCCATCAAAGACTAAAATGAGCAGAGACTCTAATTTCTACGCACTTGATATTAGTTTAATAAAAAGAGTTAACCACAACATACTGCTCACTGCTAATGACCGACGGGGAGAAGCGAACTTACTGAGACGGAGAAATGGGTCTGGTAAGATTGAAGCGACGACTGGGAAACAAAACTGTAGGATGGAAAGTGACTCGAGGGAAAATCAGATTGGCCCACCAATTACAATTCCATTTAGTGGTGACGTTGCTTAATAATGCTATTCCATATGCGCTTGCGCGTCCCATATCAAGATTCCTCCACCACCCATTGCTCTTAGTCTCATCATACCGTATTTATTTGGCATAATTTGTAAATGTTGTCATCACTCTTTGTTAAAGAAATGATTCTACCGGCCAACAAAAGACATCTAGCGGATGTGAATTTCTATACTATTTTAAAGAGAGATCAATCATAATTCAATATGTTTAATAATAATATAAAAAATTAAAAATTTTAATTTAATATAATTATTAAATAATTAAATAAATTATAATATATTCTCTTTTTTAATACATATAATATATATATATATAAATATATTTTACGGTTTTAATATATTATTAAAATATTATTAGTACTATCTATACAAATAATAAATAAATTTTATTTTAAAAAATTAACTATAATATGAATCAAATTATAAATTGAATCATTCAAATTTGAATAATTAATTATATTATAAATAAATTTAATTTTAAAAATTTTAAATTTTAATATGATATAATTATTGATTATATTAAATCTATATTATTTGATTAATAATTGTATTATTTTATATTATATTAATTTAAACTTAAATATTTAATTTTAAATTTACGTCAAAATAATAATTGTATCAAAATTTGTTACCTTTACACATCACTTGAGAAGCCCGCTC
>CP135539.1:5972903-5996044 GCA_032402905.1 Khaya senegalensis | reverse complement strand
ATAATTAATTTAAAATAATTTAATATTTTAAAATAATTTTTTTTATTAAAATTTTATTTTTTATAATTAAAATAAATAATTTATTCTTATTCTTATGGTGGATTATGATATTAGTTCATTTCATCGCCAGTTGGTTTCAATTTTGGCCAATTTCAATTATAAATTAATAATCGCATTATTAAAGGCTCGCAGGTGGTAGGTCCCAAATCCTATGGAGATAGAATAAGATAAAGACAGCGGCATTTGGTCTATAATAATGGCGAGAAACAGTATTCAATTTCATTTTATATTCTTAAACTGTATACGGATATCTCCACAAGGCATTCAGAAGCAGGAAGAGATGGTGAAAACCGGCACAAAAATGAGGGCTGAGCTCCGTTTTCTCTCTTTCTCTTCTCTGCTGCTTTTCTTTCTCTGCTATCATCAGCTTATTCATCAATCACAAGCCCAACCAGACACCACAGGATATACCTGCAACGCAAACCAAACCACCTATCCATGCCAAACGTATGCGTTCTACCGAGCATCGGCGCCTGACTTCCTTGACCTTGCCTCCATAGGTGACCTTTTCTCAGTGAGCCGCCGCATGATATCAGAACCGAGCAATATATCGTCCCCATCATCTCCGCTCATTGCAAACCAGCAGCTCTTTGTCCCTTTAACGTGTTCTTGCAATACTGCAAATGCTTCTTATATCATTTCTTATGCCAACCTCACTTACACAATCAAGTCAGGTGACACCTTTTACATTGTATCCACTGAAAATTACCAGAATCTCACAACCTATCAATCTGTTGAGGTAGTCAATCCTACTCTTATCCCAACCCAACTTGAAGTTGGCGATATAGTTATCTTTCCTATCTTTTGCAAGTGTCCCAATCAAACTCAGTTGCAAAACCAAGTGAACTATCTTGTCTCTTATGTGCTACAACCTTCTGATAACTTATCATCGGTTGCTTCTATGTTTGGAATAGAAACACAGGCTATTATAGATGTTAATGGAAACAACAGCCAGCCATTTGATACCATATTTGTCCCAGTCACTCGATTACCGGAACTAACACAACCCGTTGTTGCTCCTGCTCCATCTCCTGCAAATACTGAAAGGAAAAGAGATAATAAAGGATTGATAATTGGGTTGGCCATTTGTGGGTTCTTTTTGGTTTTGATTACTGGGGTATGGATTTATAGAGAGGTTTTGTTGAAAAAAAAGAGAAAGATAGAGATCGATGAAGAGAAGCAGAAGCGGCCGTTTAACAAGGGAGGGCAGGGCTTGAAGGACATGGAAGTGAATTTGATGGCTGATGTTTCAGATTGCTTGGACAAGTACAGAATTTTCAAGATTGAAGAACTGCGAGAAGCCACAGATAATTTCAGTGAGGATTGCATGATTCAAGGGTCTGTTTACAAAGGTTGCATTAATGGAGAGGTCTATGCTATCAAAATAATGAAATGGAATGCCTGTGAGGAGTTGAAGATCTTACAAAAGGTAAAACTTTCTTCACTTACATTACAGATAGCCTTTATTGCTGTTAGTTTACCAGAGAGAGAATACCATGCCAGACAATAGATCAGGAGATAATGGATCTTGTTCTACAGTTGTAGTTTTTCGGAAGAGCGTAGTTCGTCAGTTTAGGCCAACATATAGAGTCTACAAAACCTTCAATGTATACTAATAACCTCAAGTAGTCTAAACACAACTAATTTCAGTAGGAGTAAAGGAATTGGACAATGGAGAAGGATAAAATTATGTCGAGAATCGTTAAAACTTTTTTCTTGGAAGAGATGCAAAGATTGTTACAAGAACTTCAGTTGATGCCATTAGATCCTGCAGTTGAAAAGCCAATTTGCTATACTCTGCAACGAGGTAAGTGAATATAATCCTGAGAACATGTGGATTACTGAAATATACAGGATTACATTGCAGAAAATCAAAACATTCCAACAGAGATAAAGACACCAGTGGAAGAACCCCATTATAAAAATTGCTCAATTAGTGGGCAATGTTGATTTTTTTTTTTTAATTTTAATAAAATAAAGGTTAGGTGAAGTGACCTGTTTAAGACTCAGGTTTGAGGTTTAAATTATATCTTTCATGGGGTCAGAAGGGCTTAAAATACTGAATGCTTAGGTTTGAAACACTTTAAAATTTGAATCTATGAGCTGAAATTGTCTTCTTGCCCCATTTCTCTTGTTTGTAATGTACTCATCATAGCAAGTGAAAAGAAATTTTATTTAAGTGAAAATAATTTAATGGTTTCATTTCCCTTTAATCATGTTTAATCTTTTTTATTATATATGTTTATAGACAAATAATTGTCATAATAAATTAGATTAGCTTAAGGGGGAATGACAGTGACAAATAACCTAAATTTGGTCCAGCCTGGGTTTACCAGAAGATTCAGACCTATATATCAAACAAATTATATCATTCCAAAAGGATTAGGCTTATCTTCTGTTCATAATTGACATTTATTTTGGCAAGTTAGTTACTGATAATAACTAAACCATGGTCATTCCTTTGAAGGTAAATCATGGCAATCTGGTGCAGCTAGAGGGTTTCTGCATAGACCCTGAAGATGCAAATTGTTATCTGATTTACGAGTACATCGAAAATGGCTCTCTCCATTCATGGCTACATGAGAACAAGAACAAGAAACTGAATTGGAAAACAAGGTTAAGGATTGCCATTGATGTTGCAAACGGCCTGCAATACATACATGAGCACACTAGGCCAAGAGTTGTGCACAAAGACATCAAAAGCAGCAACATTCTCTTAGACTCAAACATGAGAGCTAAAATTGCCAACTTTGGATTAGCAAAATCCGGCTGCAATGCCATAACAATGCACATCGTTGGAACTCAAGGCTACATTGCACCAGAATATCTTGCAGACGGTGTGGTGTCGACAAAAATGGATGTTTTCTCTTTCGGGGTTGTGTTGCTCGAGCTGATATCTGGCAAGGAAGCCATAGACGAAGAAGGGAAGGTATTGTGGGCGAAAGTTGAAGGAGTTTTGGAAGGAAATCATGAAGAGAGAAAAGTGAAAAGAGTGAAAGAATGGATGGACAATGTTATTTTGCAGGATTCAATCTCAATGGAGAGTGTGATGAGTGTAATGACAATTGCAATTGCTTGTCTGCATAAAGATCCTTCCAAAAGGCCAAGCATGGTGGATATTGTGTATGCTTTGTGCAAGAGTGATGATTTGTTCTTTGACATCTCAGATGATGGATCATCAACCCCTCAGGTTAGCGCAAGATGAGTCAAGTTATGGTAACTACAAGGAGTTATCTTAGTAATTGGTGCAGTCTGTATATGACAATAATAAGCACGAGTTAGAACTTAGAACAATGAATAAGGCTGTTTAGAACTAGGAATTTTTGTCTCTCCAACTCCAAGCTAGTTTGTGCCTAGAAAATTTTCATCCGTTGATGGCAAAGAATGAACTTACAGTTTGTTCAAAGTGTTTATTTAGTTGAGCTGATAAAGTTGTTGTCATCATGCAGCTGATTGGTCAAATTTGAGGCAAGATTTTTGCATAAATAACGTTGAGATCATAAAGAAAAATATAATAATTATAAAAAAATAAAAATAAAAAAGGAAAAGTCAAAATTGGTCGTGGGTAAATTGTACATTGCAATACGTTTTGCCCTCCTTCATCTTCACCATGCCCACGTTTCTGAGAAGTCTAATTGAGCTTTTATTCCTCATGACCAAAACCAGTTTAATGCGTGGCCCAAAAGAAATTGTTGGGACGCAAGTGGGCCATTGATGGGTGGTGAAAGCTTGTGGCCCATCTTCACCCAAATCTTCCTCAAAGCCCAGATAGAATGTTGTCCAAGCTTTTGTTGATTTCGCAAATGAATTTAATGCCGTGATATGAGCATGAAAACGAGATACATATTGTCTGTGAAGTGGGAGTCACTCGTTTGTTTAGTGCGACTCTCCCTCTCCGTTGTGATTGTGAATGTGAAGGATCAAGCACCGGTTGGCGTAGAGTTTTGTTGTTCACGCACAACAATCCAAATCGCCCGAATTTGAACAGAGACAAGACAATGGACGAGTTCGAGGGTGAACACGTCATTCCGATTCATACATCGATTTCCGTAACTGGGCCGAGCTCCCAACGCCCACTCGTTTCTTATCCCAAAGGACTCTGTTTTCCTTTCACCACTCATTTCTTGATCACATTTGGATTTTTGTAGTGACCAACCCAGTGGTCTCTGACGTCAATTCCGTAGATTCCGAACCGGACCAAAACCGAACAGTGGTCCGACTGCAACGTAGGGTGGTCCGAATCCAACGATCAATCATACAGTCGCCAAATATTAGTTTTCTTGACTTTTAAAGCACGAGCTTCTCCTCTCCTAAATTTGAACATTCCCACGTGTTTTACGTAACAGAGAAGAAGGGAGGACCTCCCCATCCAATTCCCGCTTGTTCGATTTTAATAGGTAATTAATATGTAATATAATTAATAATAATTATTAAAATTATATTAATTTTTTAAAATTTATATTATAAAATATAAAAATTAATTAAATTAATTTTAATATATTTATTTATCACATTAATTTTATTTGCGAGCTTTTATTAATTAATAATTTGGTTTGACAACTAACACCGCACCAACTAAAACAAAAATCATTTTGACGGGAGAAATAAATATCTTTTAATTAACAAAAAATGAATTAATAAATAAAAATAACATTCAGGTCCCTAATTTTAATATTTATATCAAATTTTATCCCTACTTTTACTAAAACAACCAAACTATGTAAGATTATGAAACTTAGTATTGCTGGATGCTATAGTTATTGTTTTAGGAATCGGGAGTTTATTCATTATAGATGAACAAATTGTGGCCTTAATTGAGAATACATAGAAAATTAGGGACCCAGATGCTATTATCCATTTCGGAATTTTCACTCTTATTGAATTAAAAAAAAAATTTTATTGCGTTTGCACATGCTGTGAAACGAGTTTGTCGTCAACCTCCCGTTATGATTCTGTTTCATTAGTGCTTAACTGAGGAGGCTAATGTCTATGCTGTTCCCCCTCCCTTGTGCTGTCTTCCTGTACTCACTCTTTCTCTTAAGTGATATCAAACGCTAGTTATTTTCTCTTTTCGCCTTCGGAGAGTAGGAGAGAGTGAGAAATGATTCTTAGTCAGTTGCAGAATTCGCATCCGTGCGTTTTAGCAACTCGGTTTACGCGACCAAGTCGCGCCAATTCCGCTTCTTCGAGAAGGTAATTCAGTTCTTCATTCCATTTCTCTCTCTTTCTTCTTCTTCTTCTTCTCTCCTTTGAAGTATCCAATGTTTTATTTGAATGTGCGGCATTTTATTTTGTTTTTGGATACACAAGCTGTCACATTCTTAGGCCTTTGAGTGTACCTAATGACGATTAACTTTCTGTGCAATGAAAATAAATTTTGTAGGGTCAGTTGGTGAGTTGTAGTTTGATTATTTACTGCGTATTGATCATAGAGCGGAGAAATTTCAATTTTCTTTAGCAATCATGGTGAACATTTCGTAAATTTTTTTAAATAAATAATCAAATGCGTACTGTGATTTTGAGTTCAACATGAATGCAATAAATCAAGCTGTTTTATTAGTTGAAATATAAGTGTTAAACTGAATGCATGCAGTCATGCACTGGCTCAAGCTTGGTTATAGAGTGAGGACAGCTACATATAAAAAATTAATTCTTGTTTCAAGTTGCTTGCTAGTGAAGTGCATATGTTTTGAAATCCTAATTTCAGGAAATTGACGCCATGTCAGTTTTGGTGGATTCAGTCTTCGGCTTTACAGGAGCATAATTTTAAATTTCAGAATACTGGTGAGTTGTGAAATAGTTTCTTGCAAAGAATGCTTTTGTTTGCCATTTGAAATTTGGTTGCCTGTATTTTCTAAACCTCTGGTTCCCGTAGTTTAATGGTTTGCGAAGCAAAATGTTAATCTGTATATGTTGTAAACTCAATAAAGCTATATAACTTCTAGAAAGCAGTGTGCGAAATCAAGGTTGGTTTTGAATAATGATTTAAACAAGTCACCATTGAGATTGATGCTGCGGATGATCCCTTCCCCCATCAGTTGATCAATCATCATCTTCAGGATGAGACGAAGATGATTTTTTCTTTTCAATTTGTTTTGAATTATCATTTCATTCTTTTATTGCTCTGATGATTTCCTTCATTCTTTATAGCTTTCATTTCTTAATAAAAAGGTACCATTTAGTCCATTTCTAGGCTGGATTACACTTGGTGTATTGACAAAAATTTGAGGGGACTGTGTGCATATATTTATGCTGCATATTTGTGTGTTCTTGTTTATATTGTCCTTCATTATTTTAAGTGCCCAACCTGTCAATTTTGACTCTTCCATATATTCTTCATGACTAATGATTGTAATAATTTTTGTCACAGGGAAATGGGTAGTCAGTTCTCAAAGGACAGGGGAACAGATGAATACTAATCTGTGCATGCATGCTGTAGATAATTCGAGTCCCAAATTATTTAGGATGGGTCAGAATGATAGTACTCAGGTGAGCATCTAATGCAATATTCTGCAATATGGAAAAAAAAAAGTTTGAAGAAAGGTGCTTAACAAGTTTGTTTGTCTCTGAATAACTTATCTGTGGGCAATCTTTTAATCTCTTCAGAATCATGTTGTTGATACAGGAGAGAGTGTAATATAGGGGGCCTCCATCTTTGAATCAAGAATAATACAGTCCTTGTCATTCTCACTTCCATGATTTATTAATAGCAAAAACAATAAGAGTAAATGACTACCATTGGGTAAAAGTAATGGTGCATCATATGTGCTTGGTTTGATCTTAATCATAGTAGGCATGAGAATAAAGTGGATTTTTCACAGAAGATTTGTTTATAATGACGATTGCATGCCAATCTATGCAAGGTTTTTCATGTTGGCAGAAAAATTAACTATGAGTCAATTAATAACAAGCTGACATTCTGTGTTCATGTGGAATTTTGGTTGCTTGTGATTGCTTCTTGGTTAGGGTGTTATTCGAACAAAAAAAATGGATGGATTGATATGATGAGGTTTATATTTCTTTCCTTCTATATGCAGAATTTGCTTGATAGTGAAGATTTTGGAAAGTACAGTGGGTAAATACAAGGAATGTGCGGTTGGAAAAATGAACCTAATGTGACATCTTATGCTTGTTAATTGAATTTATTATAGTTTTATTGGTGTATCTCTATATTCTAAAGGATAATAGATTATTGCTCATTGATCTAAACTCAAATTTCATTTGTTGTGGAAGATGTTTCCAAAATCTTTACATGGAGGTTTGGATGTAGAGCATCTGGTATCAATTTTTGAGGGACAGACAGACAACAACATAACTGGCACCGGATTTTCTGTCATATCTCATTGAATTTGCCTGATCAAGCTTGCATGCTCAAGAGAAGCCCTAGTATTTACCAAATTAATAATAGACATGCTGTTCAGAACTTTGTGCTTGATGGAAGATCAGAAGTTGAATAGAGTGGTTTTGCATGTACTGTGTGATTTTTAGCTAAGAAAATGCAATTAAATTTCATAATATATCAGTTTTGCAATCTTAGTAAAAATTTTAAGTAGGCTGGTCTCCATCAATATAATTTAACTGCTCTGTGGAATGGAAGCTTGCACCTCTTCTAGCCTTCCTTTGTACAGACCAATCTTTAGATTCTTCATCTGCACTATTTGTATTTCTGTTTGATAGAACTCTTCTTTGTTTTACTTGTATACTCTAATAAACAAAGAGGTGCATTCATAATTCATGCAATATGGTCAATATTCGAATTTTGTGCATTAAGCTGTACTTTAATCTTCCTGCTGCTTCAGGAAAGTATACCCATAACATTTGACTTTTGTGTTTGGTAACTCTGTGCTGCTGGTAGTTATAACTTGTTGCTATATTTTGATATCACTTGCTGTATATGCAGGGTTACCAAGCTCAACTGATGATTGGATCATTGTCATCATATTTCTTATTTAGATTGACACAACTGAATTTTGTCAATACACTTACAAAGTTGATCCAAGACTTACTTCCCTTTCTAGTTCAGACATTTGGGGCTACGCGCTTGCCTTTTGCTTGTATGTCTAATTCCTTAAATAAACCTATGCCTCTTAAGTTGGATGTGTCCTTGCCTTCATTAGAAGATGTTAGATGGAGCTTTGCACGGTTGCTATATTTGTTCAATGTCCAACTTGAGAGAAATATTGCCACGTAAGTAAAGTATATAAAATGCTCCATTGTGGTTAATAAGCCTCAGCATTTTTCTATCAACTGGTTCACGAGTTGAGTTCATGGTACCTTCATTCATTTTAACTTCTTTATTGCCATCATAAGATAAGATATCAGCATCTTGTTGTCAAAATGCGATTCACTCTCATGAAGTAATGTGGCCATTGGTTAATGATGTACTTGAAGTACTTGGGATTTGAGATGTAATAGCACATACTCTTCTTATGTCTACCAATCAAGTTTCAATTGGTCTGCCAATCATTCTTTCCTTTTCAATGATTGAAGCTTTTCTGTGAAATTTCAACATTCGATCATGATTTTGAATTTTTTTAGTTTATGAAAGTGATTTTATTTTTAATTGACTTATCTTTATTAGGAGTATCATGGAAAACATGTTTTGGAAATAAAGTGTTATAATTATGCTGGATTTAAAAGCTAAGATGTACTTCATGGGGGTGTTCTGAGAATGTGGATCACCATTCTTTTCGAGTGTTTATTGGCCGGAGTAAACTTAGGAAATCAGTACATTTTTTAATTCTAAGGGCCGAAAATTACACTTCAACATGTAGATACCGGAAGATTTCATTGAAAACTTTAGAGGAGAAGTATAGTTGAGTTTTATATCTATATTTTCACAATTAGCATCAATGTTGGTGAAAACCAAGCATAATAATGATAAAACTCATTTCGTTTGGTTAAGTGCAATTGTCTCTTTTGAACTATAGATGTTCCCAGCGTGCTGGTTTGAATGTCTTGTGTTTACTTTATGACTCTGGTTGTTTCTACTTCAATCTCTAAGTATCTTCAATTTTTGATTTATTTGTTAAAATCATATGTAGGTTCCTTGTAGTGCTCCTTGTAGCATGTTTCTCATTTGTTGTCATTGGTGGTTATCTATTCTTCAAGTTCAGGTAATCTACAATATTTCCTATCTGAGAAAAAGTTTGTAGCCTTAATCTCATATTTGATGGTAAATTGTATGTCTGGTTCATACTGTTTTTCTATATTTCAATGTGCGGCTATGATTTCCAATACCTTGGAATCAGTTGTATGGCTGGGTTTCTTTTGGAGAATTACCATTCCTCTCCGCTCTCTAGTTTTATGAGAATTGATGTTTAGATAAAACAACTTAACTTAGTGATGCATATAAATTTTATATGCTTATTCAGATGAGAGTTAGTACCATAATTGATCAATATCCATAACATGCATTTTTGAAGAACTAGAACCAGCGATTTATTGTTCATGTATCATTATTTCAGGACCATTTGATGATTTGTTTCCATTTCTCTGTCTCTCTGTATCTCTTTTTGTTTATCAATTGTAGATATCTATGAAGAACTGTAGATTGTAAAACCATGGGAGAGACCATTATAAGATGTCAACTTATCTTTTTCATTGGGGTTTACTGATGTGAACAATCTGTAAGATGTTTGAAAGTTCCTCAGAGATTTATTTGACATTAGTTTTCTGGAACCTTATAATTTTTATTTTCTTTGTCTGAAAATGCAATTAGTACGAGTAATTCTTGCCACATTATTCCTAATCAACCCTTATCTTAAGAAATTAATTTGTTATTTTACTGGTCAATTGATTATCAGGTGCATAGTAGTCCAATATTGCTGCCTGTAATGCTCATACTTGTTTACTAATCTGGGACATCATATGTTTAATAACTCAGGGATAATACACAATCTTTGGAGGACTGCTTGTGGGAGGCTTGGGCATGTCTATGTTCATCATCTACTCATTTAAAAGTATGATGGCATTCTGTGAAAGTTGATGATTTGGTTCACTTGATAATTTACCTATGCTTTTGTATTACATAATTGATAAATAGTATTATTTGCAACTAAGAACATCTTTTGTGTGCTGGATTCTAGCAAAGAACACGTATTGAACGTGCTATTGGCTTTGTTCTTGCTATATGGGGCATACTGTTTTACTCTCGGCTATTGAGCACGATGACAGAGCAGTTCAGGGTAAGTTCCTGAAAGAGAAATTATAGTCCAAAGTTTAGTTATTTGCCCATGGCATATAATCAGAATTTATTTGAACAGTTCAATATGCAAAAGATCCGGGAAGGGGCACAAATACAAGTTCTGGAGGCTAATCATATCATTATTTGTGGAGTAAACACTCATCTCATTTTCATACTAAAGCAGCTGAACAAATGTCATGAATTTTCTGTCCGCTTAGGTACTGCTACTGCTAGGTCAGTTAAATAGCACTTCCAACGTGTTTACTGTATGCTTTATGTGCCTAAATACTGGCTTAAATCACTATTTTTGCATGTGTGGTTTTAGGAGGCAGCGAATTCTTCTTTTATCTGATCTTCCTGGGAAGCAGATGGATAAACTAGCTGATAATATTGCCAAAGATCTTAACCATATTGATATCCTTACAAAGAGGTATGAGTTGTACATAATTCTTTTCTGCTACATACAGGTGAACCTTGCAGAGGACATTCAATCTTAGTCTCCTTTAAAACCATGCTCTGAATGTCCTCTTTGGTTCTTACCTTTTTTGTTGGGTAATTCTCATCTGTTTGATGATATTGTCTTATAAGTTTTGAATTCCATTAGTAAAGTGGTTTTCCAACTTCAAAGTTAAGGTCCACAGTTGTCAGTTTTGTTTGGCATTCTATTCCATGAGACTTTTGCCAATTGGAAGTGCTTCAAACTAAATTAAATGTGTGTAAATATTTCATTCTAGCAGAAAAACTTGCTGATGAAAGTTTGATTGCTTCATTAACCTTTTATTGAGCCATTCTTTTTTGTTAGGAAGTTAATTCAATTGGGAACAAGGAAATTGGTTTTTTGCAGATATTGTCAATTTCTGTCCAAGATGTAATTAGTTCATTGTCCTAAGAATACAGATTAAAGGAAGAAGTGAATTGAACCCGGATGTAGATATAATTATTCTAGCTTGGTTTGATTCCATTTCTTGCGTTTTGGGCTTCCTCTTGTGCAGTTGCAGCCTTAGCTTAACAAAATCATTTGAGAGAGCTGCAGCCAATAAAGCCCGTGCCATTATCATACTGCCAACTAAAGGAGATAGGTATGAACTTGATCAATATGAAAATAGTAATTGCTTTATCTCCAGGTTTGAATTTAGTTTTGATATTATATCCTCAATTAGGTATGCAGTTGATACTGATGCATTTCTGTCTGTACTGGCTCTTCAACCAATTCCAAAGATGGAATCTGTCCCCACAATTGTTGAGGTATGCTACTGAAGGATAATTTTCTGTAATCGGCTTTCCTTGCATGAAGTTGAGTTGTAGTTTTTCCTTTTTGCTCCATGCAGGTCTCAAACTCTAATACCTGTGAGCTTATGAAGTCAATATCAGGATTGAAAGTAGAGCCTGTAGAAAATGTTGCATCCAAATTATTTGTTCAATGTTCTCGGCAGAAGGGCCTCATAAAGATTTACAGACACTTGCTTAATTATCGAAGTACTGTATGAATTCTCCTTTACATTTACCTCAACTGCTCAAAAATTGGAATTGAAGCTGAAAAATGTTTTTCAGGGAAAAAAATGGTAAAGAGGGTGGAGAGAAGGTGGGAAGGAGACGAAAAATTTCTAGAAATTAATTGGTGGCTTTTTTACTGCATACTCCATTATTGAAATTTCGGGCAGATTCTACAGTCATAGAATTATATGAATGTTATTTTCCAATTCACCTGAGTTTACACCGCTAAATCATGGGTCAATCCGGTAATTTAGAGCAAAACAGCCATAATGCTAGCTCTGAAATACCTCTGTCCAATCACATTTGTGTTGCTCTTGAATTAGGATGCACATTGTGACTCAGATTCTTTTTCATCTCGCAATGTCAAACTATCTAATGAAGCACTAATTAGTGACATGTTTACTCATTGCAGAAAATGTATTTAATCTCTGCAGCTTTCCTAACTTAGCAGGAATAAAGTATAGGCAACTAAGACGTGGGTTCCAAGAGGTGATAATATCTGCCAGTATTGATTTCTGCAGGGGCAGAACTTCTTTAACAACTGCTAATTTTAATATCTTCTCTAAATGGATATCCTTTCAGGCAGTTGTTTGCGGTCTTTATCGGAATGGAAAGATGGACTTCCACCCAAATGATGAAGAAATTGTGCAGCGAACTGACAAAGTATTTGGAACATGTTCATATTCTCACATTCCATTCTATCCTAAGATAAATAACCACAATAAGTGGTTGCTTAGAGTTGCACACAAGTGCTGTAAACTCTAAAATTTGCAGAAAAAGGGATCAAACAATTGGTACTTTGGAAACTGACCAGTTTGACCATTGAACTATTGGAATACATATTGCAGTTTTGTTCTTTATTACTGCTTTCGTAGTTAATTTTTGAAGTATTCTTTGTCACTTAAGTTGTTGAATTAATGCATTTCTTTCTTGATCTTATTTGTGCAATCCTTGTTATTATTTCATTTTCCCGTGTAGATTTTGTTCATTGCATCTGTCCATGGGAGAAAGAAGCTGCAGGCTGCAGATTCAAATGTTGCCATAGCAAATAATTCTATTCAAGATCTGAAAGTTTCAGAGAGTAGTGGTGATACCATGATGCATACCTTAGAATTGAAGAAAACAAGACTTGAACTGATTGTAAAACGCCCAAACAAAAGAGGGTCAAAGGTACAACTTCTGCAAGACACAATTCCTTAAAATGACTGAATACATTGGTATAGTTTGGATGTTAGTTTGTTTACCTGTTTTCCAGCTGAATGCAGGCATCAGACTGGACTTTAGGACCAAAAGAATGCATACTTTTACTTGGGTGGCGGCCCGATGTGGTGGAAATGATAGAAGAGTATGATAATTATCTTGGACCTGGAAGTGTGTTGGTATGATTTTATTTTTCAACCTTAAACATTTCTGACTTTGGTTGTTGGAACTCGAGTGAAAATTCAAGCTGCATTGATTGCAACTAGGCAAGAACATGAATGGTTGGATGGTGCTCATGCTAAATTTATCGTATGCATCATTTGTTCCTTTTTGAAATTAAGATTTTCAATGATCCAGCATATATTGATTGAAAATCATTTGAGAAATACAAGATTTTAATTTTTTAAATTACTGATGCAGCTGAATTTATATCATGGTAAAGATGTCGTTGACCAAGTAGAGACATAATTTAGTCACCTATAAATCAAGATATCCCGACCATTCATGCATGTGCTTTTGTGCAGAAACTTGTCATCGCTACAAGTCACTTTATTTGGCTTTTAAGCAAAGGATATAACTTGAGCATCTTCCTTTTGATCAGTACAAGAAGTTGACATTAAAGATTTAACTGTTGTGTATTTCCCATTTTTCTGTCACGAAGCCTTACTTTGATGGAACCAAACTTAATTGTCCTCAGTCCTGTAGATTTATGTAGATGAGATGTGCTTTGGTCTACTGTTCATATTGGTCTTCCGTGCAGGAAATATTGTCAGATGTACCATTAGATGACAGGAAGAGGGCAAGCAATGCTGTTGGTCAAGGCAAACTCAAGAATGTCAGCATTTCTCATAGGGTACCATCCTATTTAGAACACCATTATTCAAAACTTCTGGCATTTTTTTGGGACAATTTTTTCAAGCTTTCTTTCTAACCTTCAATTTACTCATTTTATTCATTTATATGCAGATTGGGAACCCTTTGAACTATGATACCTTGACGGAGGCAATAATGAATATTCGAAGTTCTGTGAAGAATGATGAAGATGTTCCCCTGTCGATTGTTGTTATATCTGATAGAGAATGGCTTCTTGGAGGTAATAATCGATGATATTTTAGTTGGCTGAATATAGCATTGCATTAACAATTCTGTCTTCAGATCCATCCAGGGCAGATAAACAGTCTGCATATTCTCTTCTTCTTGCTGAAAATATCTGTAACAAACTTGGAGTGAAGGTGAGTATGCTCATGAAAATTAACTTTTATGTATATCTATACTCATTCTCAAATTTTAAGCGTTTACATTTTGAACTGTGTAATTAAAAAACTAATATTTTTGTAGGTACAAAATCTAGTTGCAGAGATTGTTGACTCGAAATTGGGAAAACAAGTAACACTTCTTCCAGCAGACTCATTTCATTTTCTTATGTCAACATTTGTGGTTTTGCAAGTGGCAGTTCCCATATAAATGGTTTTTACTAAACTCCTGCAAACCCTAACAGCTTGCAAGAAATAGACCTTCCCTCACTTGCATAGCTGCCAAGGAAGTAATGAGCCTTGTAACAGCTCAAGGTTCTTAATCTTTATACTTGCTACCCCAGTTTTATATCGTTGGTTTTCTAAATTTGAACAAGTAATCCTTCGCTTTCTAAATTGGGATGAGTAATTCTTTATTCCGCATAACAGTTGCACAGAACAGTGAACTAAATGAGGTGTGGAAAGATATACTGAATGCAGAGGGTGATGAAATATATGTGAAGGTAGCTGCATAGTTCTTCTCCTTGGATATCTTACTCTGCTTCTTATTTATTCTTCTGAGAGAGTTAACTTAACCGTGTGATTAATAATATTATTAAGTATGTTCACAAATCTATTGCCTGAAAATGTCAACCAATTCCCCCTTCATTTTTCTTGTAATGCAATCTGTTTAATCATAGACTATAATAAGGCAGTTGTAATAGTTCAAAAGACGCTCCGTTGTTGATGCAGAATCAAGCATACATGTTAGCTAGAAGCAAGTTTAACGTGAAAATCTAGTTGTAACCCCACAATTATGTAATGTCTGTCCCATTAACTGGTTATGACTTCATAATTTACCTGCCTGTGTTTCTTCTGACAGGATATTAGCCTTTACATGAAAGAGGGGGAGAATCCATCATTTGCCGAGCTTACTGAGAGGGCACATTTGCGGAGAGAAGTTGCCATTGGTTATGTGAAAAACAACAAGAAGGTATATTCTTTTCATTTAGTCTCAAACCGATATGCTTCAAACATCTAATCCAAATCTTACCATGTTGCAGGTTATTAACCCACTGAAGACTGAACCGCTCAACCTCAAATTGACTGACTCATTAATTGTTATATCTGAACTCGAAGGAGAACAACCCATCATCCTCGAGTAAAATGTACATTTTCGACATTCAACCGTTCTTGCTTCCTGTTACCATTTTTTTATTGTTGCAGGGGCACGGTTGTTGCTGTCTTGTATGAGGTAAGGTGTAAAGGACAAAGAGCTCACGCAAATTTCTCTCTCCCTTCTTGTCACAAGGTTTGACATTCTGTATTCATCTTTTCCTATCATTTCAAACAAGAACAACTTTGTTAGGCATCCATGTTCTGCAGGACTATTGCCCTGTAAAATTCCAGCATTTTCACCAATCTCGGTTAAAGTTTCATGATCCTGTACAACGTTTTTTCAATAATCTATTATACAGGGACTTTGCTACGGGAGTGTCGCTGTCTCTTTTTTTTTGTTTTATGTGCATAAATATTTTTTATAAAATTTGAAATAAAAAAATATATTAAAACATATAAATATTAAATAATATTTAAAATATATAATAAAAATTTAAAATATAATAAAAAATTTTAAAATATGTAATAAATAATATTTAAAATATATATAAAAAATTTAAAATATTTTTTTAAAGTATTTAAAAAAAATGGGGGCAAGTGTGCCATAGCCCAATTCATTATATAGTATCTTCTATTGCATAGTAAGGGCAATGTAGTAATATCAATGCAATTTTTAATCTTATTCTTGAATCATTTATTTAGTTGCATGTTATTAATTAAAATATAATACTCATGAGATTGCCATCAAGCATTTAGAACATGTGATGTGATGCAAGTAGAGCATCCATTTAGGATTTTATTAAAATTAATAAGTAATAATATAAATTAACAGGCATTGAAAAATGAAAATGTTGCATGACTCCTATTGAAATATTAATTAAAATAATTAATTATTAAATTTAAATTTATGAATCAAAATTTTATATTATAAATAAATTATTAATACATCAACAATTAATTATACTGAAAAAAAATCATTTAATTTAATTTATTATTGTAAAAGAAAAAATTAATGATTAATTTTTTTAATTAATTTTAAAATAAAAAAATTTCTTAATTTAAATTTATGTGATATTAATTTTGGAATGAAAATTTTTTAATTAAAATTTGTGTATAAATAAGTAGAATTTAGGTTCCATAAAAATTAAAAAAAATAGATTATGAGAAATTTAGAACATATTAATATATTTTTAAATATTTTTATTAATTATTTTTTCAAAATTAGTATTATATTTCCACTCAATTCTCAAAATTTATTTTTTTTAAATTGAAAAAAAATTAAAAAATTAAGGTTTCACATACAAGAAGTGAAGCCCTGACTACCGAAGTCCGGCCTTTAACACAGACACAGACAAGTGAAGCCATCGCTGTCATTCAATTCAATCAATCCAAAAGCAAACAGCCCTAATTAGGGCGAAACAATACCAAGGCGATCCAAATCCACAGTTTTCGAATAAATAATAAGAAAAGTAAAAACAAAAACGATCAATTTCTCTCTCAGTGATACTTCGTTTCCGATTTAGTGGTCACACTCACATGGCCCACGGTGGCTATGGCAAGCGGCGAGTTGCGGAGCGCAAACCCGTGGGTCGCCGATCAAAAGGTTTAGCTGTTGAAAAGAAGCCTAAACCTAAATCAGTCTCTCTCAAGAACCAGATTCGTTCCGTTGAACGCATGCTTCGCAAGGTATCCTTCCCTTTATTCAATCGTTGCTTGTTTTTAACTTGAACACTTACTTGAAATAGTAATAATTTATTGAAAAACTATAATAAAAAAACTAAACCTACTTGAAAATTAGTTATTGGGAGCAGAAAATTATGCAGCTATAATTTTTCTTTACGTTAACTTTGGCCTTTTATCGATAAGTTTATGATACTGTGCGGCTTGTTGCTTTGTCCATTGTGTTGTTACTTTTCTATAGTGCTACTTTTTAACTTAAATTAACCCAACTATAAATTGGGATGGATGGAGGTTAGTTATTGTATCCCGTTTTAGCTCAAAATTTGAAGTTCTTTGCGAAGTGGTTTTGTGGTGGAAGTATATATTGATTAGTGATTATTTGTTCAAGGAACTTCCGGCGGAAGTTAGAGAGGCACAACAAAAGAAGTTAGACGAGCTGAAGAAACAACAGGAGATTCATACTCGTTTGGCTGTGGAGCGCAAAATATTCTTGCGAGACAGGAAGATAAAGTTTTTTGGTACTCGATATTCTGGCGTCCTGTGATTATCTAATGTTGTGTGGAAATTTCTGTTGCATCTTTTATTACTGAACTTGCATTTGCAATGCGTGTTGTGCTTGACTTTTGAAAGTCATGGTTGCCATTTTTAGAGAGGAGAAAGGTAGAAAGAAGAATAAGACGGTTGGAGAAACTTCAACGTGCTTCATCTGGTCAAGCACAAGATGCTGAGATTTCTGAGCAGCTTTCTAATTTGAAGGAAGATCTTGAGTATGTTAGGGTAAGCTTCATATATGTGCTTGGTACATTAGTTACTGTTATTCTATACTTGAATGAGTGCAATGTGAGATTTTATTTATTTATTTTTTAAAATGAAATGTAATTCTCAACTGCTATGATAACTTCATGGGAAGTTAAAGCACTTAAACTCTTGTAGTTAAGATTTGATGCTGGTGGCTATTCTTAATTTGTCATTGCCATTTCCTAAACCTACATCTTATTTGAAATAGAGTGTAATCTAGTGTACCAACTTGGGTTCGCCGCTGACTTTTCTTTTGTGATGTGCATGTCTCTCTGTGAGTACTACTCTGAGCTAAAATGGTTATATTTGAATTGCAGTTCTTTCCCAAGACTGAAAAATATGTATCTCTATTTACTGGAGGTGATGATTTGGACATGGTTGATAGGAGAAATAGATTACGGAAGCAGATTAAAGCCAATTTAATTGCTGCTGCTGCCAGTGGAAAGGATTTGGAAGGTATCTTCTTCTATACTCTTACCAGCTCTTTCCTTGTAACATTGATTATTGGACCTGGCATGCTGTTATGTTCTGTTGGCAATTATGGTAAGTGTTAAACGCTGCTGCTCCTCTTTAAAATGTAGAAACAGAGATATGGATATGCACCTGTTTGGCTATGATTGATGTGTAACTGTAATCTCTCGTTTGTACATGTTGAGTCTGAGACAATTATCTTTGTTATATGAAGTTAAAATAAATTAATCACCATTTTAGTAATTTGCATCTGTTGTGGAGTACACATGCACTGAAATTATCAGATCAGTAGTAGTTTTAATGTTGTTATGTGACTTATTGGTTTTCTATCCCAAAGCATAAGATAGTAAGTGGACCAACCAGAAGATAATTAATCATATCAAATACTTAAATCTTATTGACATTGGATATGCTAGCATTCTCCATGAGTGCTTTGTTCTTTCTGTGAACTGGTAGAACATCTTAGTTTATTCACAAGGACGACTTCTTTCATTGATACAGAAACTGGGAGCGAGGATGATGGACTTTTGGATTTGAGTGATGATGATTTCTTTTTGACTGGAAGCTCTAGTGATGAAGCAGATGCGGATGATGAATGGACTGATAAAAGTACAAGGTATTTGCTATATTTGTGAGGGGATGTTGAATCTGTTTCTTATTGTGATGAGAATTGTGCTTTAGTCTGTCCAGTTTATGTGCTGAATTTACGTTTACTCACTCATTTCATTATTTTTATTTAAAATCACAGTTTGAAGTCACTTTTGGGTTTGTTTACTCATTCATTTTATTATTTTTATTTAAAATCACAGTTTGAAGTCACTTTTGGGTGATATACAGATTAAAGTACACTTACATACATGCATAATGTACGTAATAAATTGTGAAGATGTATTAGTGTAGGGAGCAGGGTCAGGCACTGCTTCAAGAGAAATCCTATGATGTAATCTCCCTGTAGAACGATAGTGAAGAAATTGTTGTAAACCTTTGCATCAATTTTATATGCTATTTTGTAGTTAATATGCCTGTAAATTGATAGCACGCTGATGAATGGTGCATTTGGCCTCCCCTTTTGTTTTTTCCAGAGAACAGGCTTCTAGTGCTTCTGGTAAAGCAGCATCTGGCATGTCCAGTGATGAAAGAAATCAGGTTTTTGTCTACTTATGAATATCTTTCTGCCATAAGATTGATAACTGTCTGAACATATCTCTTTTTCTCCACTTGTTGGTGTAGAGGCAGAATTCTGCTAGAGCTCTAATGCCTCCTCCCAGACCATCAACCAATACTTTTTCAAGCTCAATACAGCCTCGTTCAAGGTTTGGATCTTCATCAAGCAAAAGATCATCAATAGAGAGGGCTGAAATGTCTACGTCTAGTAACATATCTAATAGCAGAAGTGAGCCTTCCTTCAGAGGAGGGGGGTCTTCAAGTACAAGAACAGGTCACAGTAGTAACCTAAGTTCAAACTCAGATGCTCATAAACCCCGAAGAAAGAGAAGACCAAAAAAGAAAAAACAGCAGGTATGTTACTTGTGGTTAAGATTTAATTTTCAATACAATACTTTTGTTATTCCGTAACTTTTCTGCTGGATTTATGGATCTAGACCAAATGTAGGTGGGTGGTCACAAATTCTTCAGCAAAATAATGTTATACATAATATTTGCTTTTAGATATTTATTGAGATTATGCAGTATATAATCTTTCCCTTTCTTTATTGCAGGCATGAAGTTAATGCAAGTAGCACTGAGATAACCCTATCATACCTGATTCATTGTTCAATGAGATCTATGTAAACTTCTACAGCTCTTCGACCAGCAAATGTCCTTTCCCCTTTTTTTCTTTTTTTGTGGGTTGAAAACAAATTATTTATTTCACGGAGGAACTACGGAAGTCTGTACTTAAAAACATTTATCAGTAGTATAGCTCCAGTGCGTGCATACTGCATATGTCAGCGATGGATAGGTCTATAAGAGGATTTGTTATGATAGCAGTTATATGTTGACGTTAGTCTGGAATTAACATGGATTTTCAGTGTTTGTTGTTTGTTACCAAGTTATGTAGGCAAGTTATTCTGATCTTTTGAAAAGTTCATGTCTTTTTACGAAGATGTTATCACGTGAATGCTAATGTCTGATATCTTATTGATATTTAGTCTTCTTTTTTTTGTTTTTTCTCTCGGGAATTGAATTGATGCTGTTTCGAAGGGTAATGCTGCTGTACTGTTTGTAATATGAGTCTGTAATAATACGGGCTTCTCCAGTTTGACTGGATTTGAAGATCACGGTAGTCTTCAACAGAAGTCTGCACTTGCTGCTGAAGCAAAGAGGCTAAGAGATTGATTTCTCCTCTAACAAACTTCAGAAGAATTTTTATATCGGATCATGCTGTTCTATTCTATGTTCTTCTGAAAGTTTAAATTGAAGTGGTAAATCAGTACAATAATCCTGTGCTAAATGGGATTCTTATAATGTACATTAAAAAACACTGTAATTTGGTAGGATTCCTTATCTTCAAATTTATCAATTATTGCCCCATTTTCACCCATTTAAAAATCTGAAAATTGTTTCACTGTTTTCAAAATCCCGAGAAAGTTACAGAAAAAAGAAACCTTTGGCTTGGTACTTGCTTGTCTGTTTCCCACCTCTGAAGAGGAATTTTAAGATAATGTACGTACGTGTGCTTTGTTGACTGTAAATCCACTCCCCTCCAATTCTTCAATATACAAATTTTTTTTTTCTTTGCCGAAATAAAATAATTTATTTTCACCCATTAAAAATCCCGAACGATGGAAAGAAAGCTTAGGTTTAGTTATTGTAATTAATGCCTCGGCAAAGTTAATATCCCAACGAGTTCGGACCAGACAAGATCGGGTGGGCTGCGGCGAAACAACCAACCGAAGCAAAGCCAAGACAGAACGGAAACATAAAACAAAGCGGATGTTGTTTTAGTTACTATTGCGAAAGACTTAGAGATCTATGGGAAGTTACAGACAATCTCTTGGCTTCTTTTTTTTGGTTTCCATATTACTTTCGGGAAACATATTCTTACACACAACTCTCGCGGATGGCGTCACTGCCGAGGAAGCTAAACAACTCAGAGACGAGGTAATCAATACTGAAAAGAGGAAAAACAATACTCGTCACTCTCAGTTTATTCTCATAATTATTTGACTAACCATATTACTGTTGTTTCTGCCATTGGATTGGATTCGTATACGCTGTTAAATTATGTTTGAACTCGAACTTTTTGTGAATTTTTTGATGTTAATCATTTAGACTCTGGTTGGTGGTTGACTATAATTGGGATTCTATGTTCAAAACTCTCTTAAGAATAATAACAATTTCATGCTTTGAATGGGTAGATTCGAGGTTATTAACTGATTGATGCTGCCGATGTTACATTCGGATCTTCCGTTGACATTGATATTTATGTATTTCAATTGAAAGTCGTTATGAAACTGACATTTTACATTGCTGGGTGGTCACATTTTATTCGCATAAGATTATAGTTTTCGCTGGACGATTAATGGCATTTCCTTTTTATTCAATAAAAAGAAAAAAAACTTTTGTGATCATTTTCACATATTTAGTATTTAAAAGTTTCGAGGGCCTTTTTGAGCTTATGCCATTTTCTAAAGCAAAATGTGCATTTCATTATAATGCTTTAGGTGCGTGAAATGTTCTATCATGCCTTTGATGGATATATGGATCATGCTTTTCCACTTGATGAATTAAGACCTTTATCATGTGAAGGAGAAGATACGCTTGGTGGTTATGCATTAACTCTGGTGAGAAAATTCTTTTATTTACTAAAATTTTACTTTTGTAAGTGTCTAAGTTCTTTCCTTGAAGTGGTTGTTGTGTCATGCATTTGTCACAGATCGACTCCTTAGACACATTGGCTTTACTTGGTGACCGGGAACGCTTCATTGCCTCTGTTGAATGGATTGGTAAAAATCTTCAGTTTGAGATAGTGAGTAATGCTCTTTTTGGCATAGATGTTGAATGCTTGAGGGGTTACTTTTATAGGTTTCAAAAATTTGATGGGCATCATTGGCTTGAACTTCAGAGTTTTATATTGTATGTATAGTAATAATACACATAAAACTATTATGCGTACTCTTTTCATACTGATAGACATGATAGCATCATATCACTCTTCATCATCTCTTTTAATTAGTTTTATTTATCCACTACTCTCATGTCACATTATTTTGTATCAAAGAGTTTCTATAGGAGCTTGTACATGCAATATTAGTGTTCTATAAATGTGTACACCTTGAAACGAGATAGTCCTTTAATGAAAGCTTGATCTTCCCTTTAGCAATATTGATTTTTTGCAATTTAACAACCTTTGTTTACATGCTATGTGTATGACTTTATAACTTATTGTGGATAAAATGGCAGATCTTTTATGTTCTGAAATGATGTATTATATCCCTGATTGAAATTACATAATTCTTTTATGATTCTTAAGAATTGGTTTCATGTTAAGAGTCTGTTTGGCTGCTCCATAGAATTTGAGTGCTAAATTTGTATGTATAGCATCTAAGGCACAACCTCATATCTTAAATGAGTTAAAATGAAAAAAGGGAGCCATTACATTGCTAGATATCATTAACTGTTCAGGTTTAATATTCATTAAGTGCAATGGCTGCTGCTGATGAACTTTCCTTTTATAATGGTGTTCACAGACTCCAAAAAGCTATTCTAGTTTCAGAGATGTCAGGCAGTTTCTAAGTGTTTCTTCTTCTTGAAATCTGGTTCTTGCCTTGTTTGAGTAGTTAATTTACATTCTAAATTTCTTGCCAACATAGATTTGGTTATGCTGAAATGAATTTGGTATTACGTTGATTGTTGCAAGACAGATTTCTCTATCTAAACTTGTAGTTTATTATCTTATG
>CP135539.1:5956336-5972403 GCA_032402905.1 Khaya senegalensis | reverse complement strand
AAAGAATCTAGCCGCCTTGGACTTGTTTTATACATGCTGTAGCATGCGTCGTCTGTAACTCTTTTTTTTTTTAATTTCAATAAATTTTATTTCTAATTTTTTTAATTAAAAAAATATATAAAATAGACGAAAATGTGTGAGATTAATAATTGAATTTTGAAAGTGTATGAATATCAATTGATACTATCAATAATTTGATATGCACATGGGTAATGTAAATTATGGTAGCAGCCAGCTAGTGGTGGAATTTGCATCTACCATGGAAGAAGAACTGGTGGTTTCTTTAAAGGTGTGGAAGTAAAGAAGAAAGGAAAGTAAAAGATGATTATACATGTCGGTGCTCGGAAGACAATATGTGTGAATTAGGCTCAATAAAATACTAATAAATCTCTTTGATATGAGGAAAACTAAAGTATTACCATTTATAAGATCCATGTTTTATATTCAAAACATGAGTAAAAAAGCATATTTTCAAAAGAAAATAGATGAGAAGACAATCTAAATTCCAAATTTAAAACAAAATTTAATGCATGTATTATTATTAAATAATTTTATTGAAACTGTTATACATAAATCATCTTCCAAAAGTTAAAGAAAAACTAAAGGAGTGATTTGAAAATTAATTTGCACAACAGGATCAGCCTTACAATTGTCCTGAAGATTCTATTGTATTTACGCATTCGAGATTTTCTATTATTGAATTCAACTTTTCTTTCAACCAAATTCGTGCTTCCCCTGTCTTTGTCACCATGAGAATCAGTACAAGGAAGAAACTCAGACCAATCAAACAAGTAACCAGGGCAAGCCATATGGAAGGAGTTAACACCGCGTATGTGCCGGTAATGAATGCAATCACCATTGCTCCCATGGCGATCACGGTGAACCAAAGGGCATATTTGAACAAAAACAGGTACCTCTTAAATTTCTCCATGGAAATAATGAAGTGGACAAAAACAGCAGAAAGTGAGAGGACCATGGCTATTGCATCCGCCATCATAAAAACTTGAAAAGCCGCATTTCTTCTTAGGATTGCAGTGCCATAATGTGGGCCTTTTTCGCTGTTATATCCACCGGGTAATGTGAAAGCAGCTGCGAAGGTTACTGTTGCTATGAGCGCAGCCACCACCAAATGTGAATCCTTTGCCTTCTGTACTTGAGCAAGTTCATTTTCCAATTGCTTAATTGTCCTCTCAGATTCTTCTCGAGTTTGCTCCAGGATTCTTTCCAATCTTAGTACTGCAGGATGTTTTTCTTTGAAATCATAGTTCACTGTTTTTTCATTACAGATCCTGATAACTCCTTGAAGATACGGTTCAGTACCAATATCTTTACTCAATTCTAGGATTTCTTGCTGCACATATTGATTTATTAAGTCGATGAACATACAAAGCAAGGAAAATGACAAAGATATTCGGATAGATTAGCTGCTATTACTTACCTTCAGCTCTGGAAAGTCATGATCAAGATCGGCTGGGGCTCTAACAAGTATCTTTCGCTTATCAAGAGCATCACACTCTGTAAGTATCCAGGAAATTATGTATTGAAACGAGTCTGGACGGCAAGCAGCAAGCACATGGAGAGGAGTGTTCCCATTGACATCCTTGTCATATAAAAGATATGCGAGCAACAAATTGTTTAGGACAATTTTCAATTCATTATTTCGTAAACTAACCATGGCATAGTGAATTATGTTCCATCCCCTATTGTCGACCAATTGATAACAATCTGGACATTGGATAATTATATTTTCCATGAGGTCTATGTCACCTCGGCTGGCTGCAATATGCAGAACTGTCATGTTCCTAACTTTGTCTGGTATGTATGCTGCAGATGCATCAAATTGTAATAACAGACTTGCGATCTGATGGCCATAATATACAGCATAATGCAGTGGCGTCCAGCCATATTGGTCTGTTTCTTTTGTCATGATCAAACCATTTTTTTTATGAAGTATTGCTGATGCCATATCTGAAACAAATAATAAATAAACAACAATAACAATTTTTAGAAAAAAAGAAGGAAAAGAAAAAACTAATGATGCAGAAGTTAGACATAAGTTTACCGAAATCATGGTTCATGACTGCCTCGTGCAAAGCCGTCCTTCCTTTCGGGCCTTGATGGGCTAGCGACGTGCAATTTTCTAAAATTGTGTTCACGATGTCCGTATCTCCTTTTGCGGCAGCCATATAAAGCGGAGTTTCACCGCAATTATTAGGGGAACATAAGAAATCAGGATCTTCTTCGGTTAGTATTTTCACCACAGTGGTCCATTGATTTCGCACTGCCTCGTGCAACGCCGTGTTGCCCTCACCATTAGTCATCCTCAGCATCTTCGTGACAGTTCTCAACCCGCTCTCTACATCTTCATGCTGAGCTTTCGCATGTTTAATAAGAAGTTCCACTACAGCAGAATGCCCATATGTTGCCGCAACATGCAGCGGAGTATCACCTTTGCCATTAACTTGTACTGATAACGGTGGACACATATCGAGTATTTGTTCTATGAACACAGTTGATACCATAAAAACGATTTGGGATTTGATGTTGATATGCAAGATTGTATTCTTAATTGGTGTTACTATGAGGTCAAGCGGTTCTGTAATTTCCTTAAAAGGTTCAATATTACCTTCAGCTGCAGCCTTGTACAATTGAGGATCCATGTATATATGCAAAATCCACCGTCTTCAATATTGTAATGACCTGATCTGCAGCGGATCCTGGGCTCGCAATCACATAATCGTTTCCGGGAGCAGCTGCGACATTAGCCTCACTTCCTGTTTGGATAAGAAAAATAGATAAAACGAATCAGAGTTCTGTTTCTCTTCGTGAGATGAGAAAACAGAACCAATTGCTTGCTTCATGCGGAAAAGGAAAGCAAAACAGAGCACTTTCACAGTGGTCTTCGTGCAATATTTTAAATTTTTTATGACTAGCAGCAAGAGTCAGTGATTTAATTAATATCACCGGATTAAATAATTAATTTCTAAAGTTCTCACGCACACATTTAATAAAGCATAGCTTAAATAATAATGAATTATATTAATCCGCGTGGTTATCTTTAATTGGCAGATTTAGATCAATCAATATAAATTATATTATTTAATTTTTCTTTTTTCTAAGGAGAAGGATTGGATGGACTTGACCAAGAAAGTACCTATCATCCTTATCCACGCCATTACGGGTTAAAATTAAACATAGTAATAAGAATGGTAGCTGCAAGTGGTGGTTGCATGCGCGAGGTTTCTTGCACTGTGTAAAAGGGGAAAAGAAGAGATGAATTTGTCGGAGGAAGAAGACAAGATAGATTAATTGCAATCTCCTGTACTTAGTCACATGGTTAATCAATTATATAATAATATAGCCACCAATTAAGACTCCTATAATTAAATTTTCTTAATCTAATTTAATTAATTTCAATGTGAACAAAAATTAAACTTCTTGGTATCTTCTACTTACTTTGTCCTACTAATATTTTAAATATTTTGTAATAATTTTTGGGTTAAATATGTTTTTTTTTTTAATTTAAAATGTAAATAATTACTTTTTTAGATGATCACTTTCAATTTGTTACATGATTTTAGAGTTTGATATTGGGAATTAATATAATCTAATATTATTTATTTTTTTATAATCCAAATGCCGAGTTTGGATTGAGCCCGTGATTTCAATCCCAAATATTTTTGTAACATTTAAAAATAAATTTTATCAATTCAATTAATTAGCATCACAATATTTCTTATAAGTTAGATGAAGAAAATTAAAGAAAATATATTAATTAAATTTAATAGTTTGTTGTAAAACATTTCTTAGAAGTTGTAATATTTTAAATAAACTGTGAAGTATTTTTTTTAATAGTAAAAATTAATGATATTATAATAATATATTTAAAATTAATATAAATTTAAAAATAAGATAAAAAAGATTTGAAAAAAGCGTAGATCCAAAATCAAAGGCGAAAACAGAATTTTAATTTCTGAAATAGGAAATTCCGCCCCGTACCCGTTTAACCGGGTTAGGGAGGGGATGGAGATGGCAGTCCAGCCTCTTGCCATCACTAAGTATGATTAACTGTTACACATTGCTAAATGATCTTCCCCGAACAAACCCATCGTCGTAAGCGAAATAGTCTGAACTCAGACCTCAGTTTCCTTGCAAGTCTGAGAACCAATACTCTTGTCAGGATATTTCGTAAATGCACGAGAGGTTTGAAATACGCATAGACCAAGAAGAACATTCCACCAATGACGCAAGTGCTAATGGCAAGTTCTTTGGCACGATATAGCACTGCATATGTGCCCATAAGAAATGCTAACACCATCGCCAACATGGCATACATTATAAACAGCAGGCTCAGACTCCATATTTGAAACTCTTTTCTCTTGTTCTTCATCAGAGTCACGAAAAGGTGGATGAAGACAGCACAACTGGAGAAAATCATGGCTGTGGTATTGAACACAACAAATGCTTGGAAAGCTCTACTCCTCGTTAGAGCTGCGGCCCCCAGGTATGGACCCTTTTCATCAATGTAACCACCAGGCAAGGTAATACCTGCGGTGAACGCAACCGTTGCTATAAGTGCGGCAACTAGTAAATGGGAATCCTTTCCTTTGTTCATATATTTTTCTAGCACCTCCTGTCTTTTTTCCTTTTCATTCCCATTGTTGCTCTTGTCGCAAACTGTATTACCTTCTTCGTCCTTTCTTTTCCCACCTCGAGGGTCTATCTGCCGTCGACCGCATTTACCGTTAATACTACGCAAGCACCGAAGAAACGATACCTGCAAGAACAAGTTGATGATCTGAAAGAATTATGTACAACAAGAGATTTCCTGAAATTATAGATTTACAAACGTTGTGGTGGGTCAGATGTATGGCGAGGAAACAAACTGAAGAGGAACTGTGGTATGGAAACAAGAAATCCATCTCCAATTCATGAAATGAAAGGGTTGTAGTCGTACCTTGTTTTTTCAGAAAATATATATATATATATATAATCAGGATATTATTGAAGAGGTTTTGACATCATTCTACAAAACATTTTTGGGCTAGATTGTAAGTGTTGATTGCGAGAACAGTGTTCTTACCTCCTTGGGCCAAATAAGAAATTTGCTTGAAATGATGTTTGCAGCGTTACGGTTTTGATGGTCGAATGCTAGCTTATCCACTTTAGGGTGACGTACAAAAGACTTCATATAGTAACCAGAAGCCGCAAGCTGAAGGAGAGGCGTGTTTCCTTCGATATTTTTTTCGTTTAAAAGGTTTCCAAGCGACGGATTATTTAAGAGAAGTTCGACTGCATTTTTGTTTTTGCTGTTCAAAGCGAAGTGAAACACATTCCATCCTCTGTTATCAACCTGTTCACAACAACCTGGACAACTTTGCATAAGCTCTTGCATTACATACACTTTGCCACGCCCAGCTGCAACATGAAGAGCTGTCTTTCCTTCGTTATCAGCTTTGTAGGCTGCAGATTTATCTGTATTTAGTAATTCTTTCAGAATGTGATCGTATCCGAAGTGTGCAGCCAAGTGAAGTGGCAGCCATCCTTTCTCATCAGGTTTACTGGTCAGTGCTGTTCCTTTACAATCTAGTAAAATTTTTGCCATTTCTATTCAAAAGGGAAAAAAAATCAACAATAGAATTGTTGAAAGAAGAAAAAGAAACAATCAATTAACAAAAGGCTTAACACTAGCTACCTATATCATTGCAAATCACAGCCGCATGCAAAGCAGTTCTACCCGTGGGTCCGTGAGCAGCTGGTGATTTGCAAGTAAATAAAACATGCTCCACAACATCTTTGTATCCCCTCTCCGCAGCCAGGTAGAGTGGAGTTTCGCCCGCAATATCGGCGTCATACGTTAAATCAGGGTCTTCTCTAGTCAATATCTTCACCACATCAACGTTATTATAGCGCATGGCCTCATGCAAGGCTGTATTATTTGCTTTATTTGCCATCCCCAGCAACATCCCTGTTACTGCAACACCTTTCTCTAGGTCGACGTTCTTGTGACCAGGTTTTCTGCATTCAGCAATAAGATCATTTACTATATCCGCATGCCCGTGCCGGGCCGCCAGGTGTAGCAGAGTTTCATCTTTGCTATTGATCGTCCACAGTAGATGAGGACACAGTTCTAGAATCCCTCTAACAAAATCTTTTCAGTGAATTCCCTCCTCTGGTTTCCTTCTATGACCGATATTCCAAAAGCTGTTTGGCTTCGCTGTTTTAGGCCGGGCTGTAATGTGGATATTGAGGATTGTGTTATGGCTAGGTGACAATATTTGATCGAGTATATTTGCATGTTCTTTGAACTTATCGATATCTCCTACTGCAGCCTTGTAAACAGAATCCATCAACAAGAAATTCTGGCTACCTGACGCCTCGTCATCTGCAAGTCTCTTTTCTGTTTTGCTGCAATCGCTGGTGATGCAGCAACCTCCATAACTAAGGAGATTCCAGTTCTTACACTCTTGATTCGGAATTATATAATTTAAGAAAGGCAGCATTCAATAAAGAAATCGATAAGAACTTTCACTTCACAATTAGGTCAACAATTAGGATTGCCTACCGCTCATTGTAATCAGAATCGGTTCACATTGGCTTTTTTTGCCGATTTGTTTTTGTTTTCGGAAGGACCAAGGAGGGTTGATTCGGGGAGGATGACTGATGAAGAAATTGAACCATGGAAGCGTGGATCATCCCAATAGACCTCATTGACAATACAATACAATATACTGTGATTGTAAATTATGATGATAGATAGATTTTTGGAATTAAAAAGAAATTAATAGTTTTCACACGGCCTAAGTCCACCCATAGAAAAATAATTAATTAGGACTAACTTTCAATCTTTTTCCTTCCCCGGTGATTTAAGTTTCGAAACATGCCACTCTTGTATCAGTTTTTTATATAGAATACCATCCTTCGTAAAAGAGATAAATGATGCACGGTTCATTGTATAGCAAAACTTCAAACATATTAAGTTTTTAAGGTTCTTATTTCCTCGCTGCAACATGAAGAGCTATTTTATTTCCTCGCTATATGCAGCTACGGACGAATGAGTATACAAAAAGGAAGTAGGAATGACAAGGAAATTCCTTTGGTCAACTGCTGAACTAGGCTGACGATTGCTCTTGCGGGTTTTGACTCTACCTTGTTTTATAGTCTCCAACGAACCATTCCGGACTAATCAGCCAAATTCTTCATTGACTTCTCCTATGTTAGTGTTAAATATACACAATAGCCATCATTCATTATCGATTTTAAAATTTGTTGACGACTTGTGAGTTGCCATGTAATAATGTCAATAGTTTAGAAATATTTCCTCGTCATTTCCCAAGGATTAAAGAATAAGAAGAATACATCTTTCTCTTAATAATGAATGTGAATAAAATGCTTATTGGGAGTTTTCATTTCTAAGATTCCTTGCAGCTATCAAACCCACATGAAGATGTCGCACCCGTGTCACTGTGCCTCTTTACAATCACAAAAGGCAATGAATATTAAACAAATGAATGCATTCTAGTCGTATACTCGGTGGTATCTAAATAAATTAAACGAATTCTCTCTTGTGATGTTCGCAAAAGAGAATGACTATATACATCTATTAGGTTAACTCAGAAATTGAAAAATAGAGAAGAGAATGAGTAAATTGCTGCTTTTTCTCGAATATTTAAGAAATAAGAATAGTTAGAATATAACAGAAGTACAGCACCAAAAGGTGCCACGGTCTTTCCCCATATCCTTTAGCTTTTTCACAGTGAGATAACATATATAACCAGAAAAAGAAGAGATAGAGCACAGGTGAAATTATTAATCATTGCTTAAAAAGGGAAGAGAAATACAGAGATAACCTTACAATTCCCTAACACGGATAAAAAATTCATCTACTTATTGTATGTACTGGTAACAAATCGTCTTTATTAATAATAATTCTCTGATCCTGTCCTTATGAGGACGCGCTGCACGAAGATGAAGAAGCTCAAGCCAATTAAACAAATGATAAGGCAAGTCAAAAAAAGAAAATGCCAATAATTCATGCGTGCCTGTAACAAATGAAATCACCATTGTTCCCATACCAAGCAATGTCAATGTGAAGGCACACTCGAACAAATACGGGAAATTACAGGGGCCTGATGATATAATGAAAAGGACAAACACAGCAGAAAGCGAGAGAGTCATGGATAGAGCATCTGTTGTTATAAATGCCTGAAAACTGCAGATCTTATGAGGACAGCAGTTCCCTGTTCCTCTTCCTTTTATCTTTTGAAACCGCCAGGTTCTGCGAAATCTGAGGAGAATGTTACTCTTGCCATCAGTGTAGCCACTACTAAATGCGATTCTTTTGCTTTGTCCAGTCTATCCACGAATCCGTTACCCCATTTCCCATGCACTCGTATAACAACCTGTCGATACAGCCCACCATCCATAGCTTTTGACAATTCCTGGACTTCTTGCTGTTACACATATGGATCGTTATTCACTAGTATTCAATATAACAGATAAAGTAAAAACCAGCAAGTACATGTTTTGGAATCACACTTTGGTAACTAATTAAATCGTTCTGTATCTTTAGTGTTGAAGTGTATCTATCCAATAAAAAATGACAGAATTCCGAGAGGGTATTCAACTGACATATTATTAATTGAGTATGCATATGAAAAAGCAATTGACACATGTTGAAAAGGTCCTTAAAAGCTTAGAAAAAATTAGATGATTAAAGGATGAAATTAATACATGTCAACCCCATTTGCATTGCCTTCATGGTCAAACTTTATTTTGGTAGCTATTGATTAAACTTAAAACAAGAGAATTAAGGCAAGATAGCATTAAGAAAAACTATGAAAATTTAAATATTAAGTTCTAGTATATGAAAACACAAGGATCGGGGTAAATGTGACATTCGGATATAGGTAAATCTTAATTTTTATTATTTTTTATCTTTGAAAATGTTTTATGAAGTTCGTTGGAAGGAAATTGGGTGAAAATTGTGTAAATGGGTCATTTTGTCGAGTAAGGGTAAAATAGTCTTTTTACTCAAAATTGTGGTCAAAGTGAATTTTGATCACATGGAAAGCCTTAAAACTTCATAAATATCATGTTGGTAAGTTTAATTTCAATTTGAGACACAGATAGTATATTTTTGCGAAGTTGGTAACATAAAAGGCAAAAAGGTCATTACGCCAAAGATAAGAAGGACTTCGCCAGAATCTGATCACCCAAAATTCTTGTAAGCATTGTAACAGAGTTTTATGAGAAGAGATAGGTTAAATAATTCTAGAACGACAAGAATCGTATTTTTGCCCGAAAAGAGTGATTTTGTCGAAAAGAGCGAAATGGTCATTCTGTAAGGAAGCGAAAGGATTTTGCCAGAAATTAACCATCTAGAAATATTTTAAATAGTATAAATAAGATGTAGAAAAAAAAATTGAATTTGGATGTGAATTCCCATAGAAATGACGCCAAATGACCAAAATGATACATTTTAAACAATAGGGGTACAATGATCTTTTTAATAAAGAATCTGAAAATTCTGTGGGTTTAAAACTGATGGACTAAAATGAAAAAATCTAAAAATAGTTTGGGTAAGCTCATAATTTTCTTGGGATTTAAATGTAAGATTTGGAAAGTTATTGAGTAAGAGTATAATTTTTAAAAATGTTAAGTTGGATAAGGCTCTTTGATTTTTCAAAATTGGATCAATTCATCTTCTTCCTTCTTTCTCCTGCCATGAATCACTCTCTCCCTTCTCTTTCAAATTTTTTTATTTTCTTGAAAAAATCAAGCAAAATCTCACAATTTACTCGATTAAACGTGTTACCGCAAAAAAAAATTGTTTTACGTGTTGAGAGTTTTAATTTAGCAGTAAAAATTCTTGATTTCATTGAGATTCAACTTATAAATTTGTTGAAAAATAATTTTGATAGTGGTTTTATGGTTTTAAATATTGATTTATGTGGTTTTATGGTGTTAGAAGGCTTACTCAAATATTTGACATACTTTAAAGGTAAGGGAATGTAATTTTTTTTTTATGAAATTTGTGATTGGTGGCTGATTTGTGTAGGAATGAATTTAGGATGATGTTTAAATGAGATTGGGTATGAAATAATGTATAAAATGATGAGAATTTGAATTTTTCATAAGTATTGGTGGATATGTGCATTCGGCTACTATTTATTGAGCCTCTAAATGTTTAATTTTAATATGTTGTGATATGTTTTAATATGTATAGGTGTGTTAGGGAATAAATAAAATTAGTAGAAATTGATTTGAATGTGTAAAATAGAAAAAAATTAGAAAAATGGCAAAATGATAAATTTGAGTACTATTTATTGTGCCTTAAATGATGGTTTTTTTATGATTATGTGTTAATAATTGTATGGTGAAGTAATGAAATTGATAGGAATTAATTTGGTTGGTTAAAATGAAAAAAAATAGTAGAATGAAAATTTTGACTACTATTCTAGTGACTTTAATTATTAGTTTTATAGTATGTTTTTATATTTAGGAGTGTGTTGTGAAACATTAAAATTGATAGCATTTGAGTTGGATGGACAAAATGAAAAAAATTGAAAAACGGTAAAATGATAATTTTGATTGCTATTGTGGAGAAAATCTCATTGGCAGAGAATAGATATGCTTGTGAAAATTTAGAAGTGTTTTGATACATTATGTATGTATAATGCTTTATATGGATTATTAGAATATGTGAATGAATTGTTATTCTGACAATGTAATCAAAGTGTGATTAATAGAACTTAAAATAGTTTATAGTATCCCTAGCGCTGCATGTTGATTATTATAATAATTATAGTAGTTATAATTATTATGCAAATTTTCTTTAATAGTGAATGATGCGTTAGTGTGGTTATTCATTAATATCGGATAGTTATGTAATATATATATCATGATAGTGAAAATTATAATGGTGATAGACAAATCCCAGTAAATATGGCAGACTGGGTATTTGTGAATGTATGAGATTATGAAAGTGTTATGACTTTTTGGTTAAATATTACTATCTGCAGGTGTATTATGCATTCATTATGTGAACGAATTTTATATGTGCATGGAAATCGAGATATGAACACTATTTATCATTTTAATGTGTATAGGTGTGCATATGTAGTATCCCTTGTGCATGGTTTGAGTGTATAATAGTTTCAAAAATGAATGCATGATTTTGGTTTCATATGGTATTCATTGTGCATTGGTTAGATGTACAATGATTTTTGAAAATGAATGTATGACTTTGGGTCATGTGGTATTAACTGTATAGCTGCATTAGTTATGGATTCAAATATTCAAATATCCTTCACACCTTCTGGCTTAGATATAGACAGGTTATATAATCGATTATATGTAAAATATACGCTCAACCCGATAGACGAATAGTATGAATGGATGAGGATTGTGCGGATTTATTTTGTGACCACGATTCATAACTGTGTTAATGTGACCGGTCGGATATTTGTCAAAAATATCATATGATATTGATTTCAAAATACATGTAGACTTATTTGTATTTTATGTAATAATTATGAACATTATGTAAATAGTGATACGGATTGTATGATCGAAGTGTTATTTGTATTGTCAAATTATGTTCAAGGCGATATGGGTTTAAAGGCTTATACACCATCAATATTGCATAACGTATGTAACAGAGGAATGAATTATGTACACTAAACTTGTATTTTTGGGTTACATACTATAGATTATGTGTGTAACTAGGATATTATACATATCCAACTTCCATATATATATATATATATATATATATATACACACACACACACACACACACACTATAAATCAAATATTAGAAAATAACCTAAATTTAATTTTAGTCAAGGAACACATTTATAACCAAAATAATATATATATATATATATATTTAGATGATTATTATTTAAATAGGGTGCGTACCACCAAATAACATACTACATCCTTAAAATGGTTGCGTGTGTATGAGTCAGTACTAAAGATAGTACTCAATATATGCATTGAGTAAAAATAATGGTATGAACATAATTAGTAGTATATTTAGGTAATATGTGATTGTATAATTAGATATAAATATGTGCGTGTGTGTAAGGGTATACTATATCGTTACACCGTTAAATTATCCATTATATTAATGCATAATTTTTGGTCCACACTCTATCCATATTGACAAATATTTTATTTTAAATGAATTATATTTTAATTAATGATTATGTGTAGATATTTATATTTTTGTCATCAACAAAAGTATCTATCAAATATATCTTTAAGCTTTGAAAAAAAAAATTTTACCAAATTTTATGTTGTGTGGTTAATTTTAAATATAGAAATATTACAATAAACCTTATATCATTCATTACTATTATCTTTATTAGCAAAATCAATGATCCTCGTGTTTTGATGTGATTTACTTATTATTAATAATTTTTTATATGTTTTATCTTTCCAGTATTAGAATTTTTAGAAATAATGAGTGCTACAATGATAAAATCATGAATACAAAATTGTATCAAGTGAATCATCTTACATTCATCAAGTGGTTGACATATTTTTACAATTTTTACATTTATTTATTATATTATCTCACCACTAGCTTGATTAAAGACTTAAATTGGCAAAAAAAAAGGTACAATTAAAAAGATTTAAGTGCACGTCTTGAAAATATTTGGATTTTGAGTTTCCTTCAACAAACAACTAGAACTCAATTGGCAAAAAATTTTAGGCTGCTTATGCAAACCAATACCATTATCCCCGAACAAATTTCTTGTGTTCTAGTTTGCTATATTTTATTTAGTAAATTTTTAAGAATTCTTTTTTTTTTATTCGGACTTGACTAAGATATATCTTATGTATTTTACATTATTTAACATAAAATTTAAAAAATCAAATAAAAAATTTAAAACGATTCATATAATTTTAAAATAAATAATATAAAAATTTAAAATTTAAAAATTAAAACAAATAATATAAAACTTAAAATACAAACATAAAATTCAAAACGATTAATATAAAAATTATAAAAGTTAATCACATTCTATCTCTAATTTACTGTAGCTAAAGACATTTACTTTGAAGAACATTTTATCAACTCGAACATCACTATATAGAGCAAGTTTTTAGAAGAAAACAAAATGTTGATGTGACATACATTCTTTTAATTATATTAGAATATTGATTGAATTTATTTATTTATTTGTAAGTTTAAATTTTTATTTAAATATTAATAATGATGTGATGTGATATGATTTTTAAACTTATTTTATAAATTTTAAAATTTTTAAACATAGATAATGATAAGAAGTAATTGTAATCCTAAAAGGATTTTGGTTTTTTTTTTTTTAAATAAAGAATTTATTTTTTGACTTTATTTCTTCATAAACTTTATTAAATTCATATCCCTTTTTTAACAATATTAATTTTGATGTTAGAAGCTAGAATTCCCATTTTGGCATGTTACAGTACTATCACTGCTGTTATAAAATTACAAAATTTTTCATTATTTGTAAATAATTTTAAAAAATATATTCATAATCTCTATTCTTCAGTAATTACTGTCTGCATAATTGAAATAAAAATACTTTCAATTATAAACTTTTAATTCTAAATAAAATAGCTAATAATTTTTATCTCATTGTCTTTTTTTGTTCTAAAATTTTTTATAATAATAGAATAGTCCTCGACAAAATGTGAAGAGAATTCTCTATTCTTCATAATCCACATTCTTCACTAATTCCAGCTTTGGACCGGCAATTCCCATTCCCGCCAAAGAATCAAAGGAAGAGAGTTCTCTTTGCACTATACTCGTAAAATATACATACAAATAATCAAATGTAGAAGAGAAGAGAATTTCGTGAGATGAGAAAACAAGACTAATTGTGTGCTTCATAGAGAAAAGGAAAACACTTGTATAATTTCGGACAATATGATTGATTACTGCTTTTTCAATACTAGAAATTTTGATAGTCCTCGAAACCCAGGTACAAAATCAATAATAAAATACAGCAGCAAAAGGCTAATGGCTCTATAAAGCCTAACCCCTTCACAATATAAAACTCGTCCGAATTCCTACCACCAACAATAAAGTCATCGCCGTGAAAGAATTATGCAGAAAACTCCAATCATCATTCTTTGTAATTTCTCCAGAGGGTTAGAACATAAATAGACCAAGAGAAAGACGCCGCCAATTGCACAAGCGCTAATGGCAAGTTCTCTGGCATGATCTAACACTGCATACATGCCCATAAGAAATGCTAACACCGTTGCGATCATGGCATTGGTGATGAATAGTAGGCTCAGTTTCCATGCTAGAAACTCCTTTCTTTTGTCCCTAATCAGTGACACAAAAAGGTGGATGAAGACGGCACAACTGGAAAAAATCATGGCTATGGTATTGAATATAACAAATGCCTGGAAAGTTCTACTTCTCGTTAGAACTGCAGTCCCCTGGTCCGGGTCCTTTTCGTTAATGTAACCACCCGGCATGTTAGTACCTGCGGCAAATGTAACAGTTGCTATAAGTGCCGCTACTATTAGATGGGCATTCTTACTTTCCTTGACGTATTCCTCTAAGACCTTGTCTATTGATTTTTTCTGTTCTTTTCCATCGTTGTTATTCTTGTTGACTAAATAACCTTCCTCCTGTTGTTCATTACCTCCGGGGACAATATGCCGAAAACCGTATCCATTTGTAATCCTCTGAAAGCACCATAGTAACAACATCTGCAATAATACGTTGTTTTGAAAGATTTATGACGATAAGAAAGAACTTTTAGATTTATTGACAACTAAAGTATAAATATTTCCACTCTTTCAATTTTTATCATTCCACATTAGTTATACAATAAAATTATATGGATAGTTTTTATGTAGTGTTATATATCTCAACTAGATAGAAACATTTATGAAGCTTAAAGTTGTGGCAATCGATTGAGCAATTTTATTGAAGAATGATCTACAATGGATTAGGATTCTCTCCTAATATGGTTTTTCTTGGATTGAAATCTGTAATTGGTAGATATTAGATTAAGTTGAAAAAAGAAACAAAATTTTTAGCCACATATCATTGTTAATAAGTAATAAACATTTATGCACAAGATTCTTATAACTTGGGAATGTTAAGATCAAGAACTTAATCCGCTGTATAACAGAGTTAAAAACCTGTTTAGCTAAATATCCAGTTTGTTGTAAAACAAATAATTAATTTTTTTTCTTTTTTACCACTCTTATATCTTGGATAATCATGTCTTCTAAGGATAAAGATTCTCTTCTAATCTTCACTATTCTTGACTTTTAAAATTTTAGTGACATATAAATAATAAAAAAATAAAAAATTGAGATTTTATTTTGATTCAATTTTTTTATTATTTTTTTATTATTTTAATAAATAAAAATAAGTTAATAATAGAAAAGATTAAAAAAAAAAAAATCTTGTCCGTCCTCTAATATTTAAAGTCTCAAATTGCACAAGCATATGAACTCCACCCAACAGCACAAGTGTAATAGCAATTCATGATTTCGGATTATTTCCTATTTATTTACTTAAATTAAATCGACGGAAAGAGGAAATTATTTCTTATTTGCAGTAAAGGTTCGAAAATACTACTTTCGTGTGTTCGTGTGTGTGTATATGATTAGAGGGTCTTACCTGCTCGTATCTACAGACATAGCTGAGAATAATTATGTCTTCAACGTCACGGTTTTGATGATCGAATACTTGCTTGTCCACTTTAGGGTGACTTACGAAACATTTAATAAAAGAACCAGAAGCAGCAAGTTGAAGGAGAGGTGTGTTTCCTTCCTCATTTTTCTCGTTTATAAGGTTTCCAAGTGATGGATTTTCCAGGAGAAGTTGGACTGCGCTTTTACTTTTGCCATTCAAGGCAAAGTGAAAAACATTCCACCCTTTGTCATCGGCCAATTCCCAGCAACCTGGACAGCTCTGTATAAGTTCACGCATTACATATACTTGGCCACGGCCAGCTGCAATATGAAGAGAAGTCTTTCCTACATTATCAGCTCTGTAGGCTGCAGATTTATCTGTATTTAGTAATTCCTTCAGAATCTGA
>CP135539.1:5942155-5955836 GCA_032402905.1 Khaya senegalensis | reverse complement strand
TCACTGCAGAAAAAAGGGAACTGCAAGTAGGAACAAATAAAGGCATCAATTAATCCATTATTTGGATGAGAAATTGGCATTACAAGACCAAGATATCAAAAGTTAAGAAATCAACAGTTCCATGAACCTTTTTTATCCAGTGAACAATCATTGTCCCAGAATGAGGGCACTCCTGCAATATCTTTACATGCGCAAGCATAGGATCCCATTTACATCGAAACTCATCATCCCAGAAGAAATCTCTAACCAACTCTGGAGTGGCACCCTCAAAGACAGTTCTACTGCGATAAACTGCAGGGCCTGTCTGATAGACAAAATCGTTATCAGGTACTGGTCCATACTATACTCAATATCACTATCAAGTAGTAGAACAGCATCTGAAAATTAAGAGAATATAATGCATGCAGATGCACAACAATATCTACACCAACAGAGAAAGGAATGGTAGGCCCCATTATCAGGCACTTTAAGCCCAAAAATTAAATTTCTGAAACTAATTCTAATAGCAAAAGCATTTATTCGTCTGCAAACTAAGTTCCAAAAGTGATCCTAGAGCCCATTGGAAAAACAACTATGTCTTGTGCTGTTCTTCTAAGAATTGTAGAATAAGTAATCCACCACATGATCACACTTCACCAAATAGGCTCATTGGATAGATATCAATTAATAACAAAATCACAAGAATCAACACAGATAAGGCATACACTATGTAACCTCCTGCATTAATCAAATTTCTCTATAATAATAGACCAACATGAACCAACTCAAGAAGATATGCTGGTTGCCAATAGTTCTCAAAAGCAAACAGCAGATGATGAACAGATAAAACTACATTAAGCCAATGAGAATCTACCTCAGGCTCGTGGCGCCAAGCTTGGTACGTCATGTTTGGAGTGGATCTCTCCATTATACTCTGCCACTCCATCTCTCCATCTTTCTTTTCAAGAAGATACAATAGGTGCTCTAAGTCATTCTCCGTAACAACGTCATGCTCCCTCTCTGCAGTTCTGGCACCCGAGCTGCAAGAAAGAGAATTCTCATAACTCAATCATCCATGAAAAGAGATGAAATACATCTAGCAGTAATGAAACAACATAAAACACTTACAAAAATATGACACTACAGGGATATAAGATATGACAATAACAAATATTTAAAAACATTTCTAATATTACACAAATTCTGGACTTTATGCACAAACAAGCTATTCGAAGTACCTAAAGCATATTCATACATAACTGGATCCAAATACCACAGACTACAACAATTACTCAAAGCTTGACTATTAAACTAAGCAGAGAATATCAGAGAAAACAGCAGTTATCTTCTCTCAATTAATTCATCCATCTCATATACCCAATACTTTATCACGAACAAAGCAAATATTGATTAATGCAATGCCTACAACTGATAATGCTTCACAACTTCTCTAAAATATCAAGCAGGAACGATGAGCATAACAATAAAAACAATAATAAACAAATTCTCCAAACATATGTAGCACACAAGACAAGAACAATGCTATCAGAAAATTTTTCATTTCTTCATTTAAATTGCTCCTACACTGATCCCAAATCTGATAGTCCCCGCACTAATAAAAATGAAAGTGGACAGGCTGGTGAAACTAGGTTGCAATCACCTCCTTACGTTTTGGGGAACGGGAAATCTAGCATCACAATTGACAATCCCAACACATCATTTGCCTCTTTTAATATTCTATAAAGAATCAAAAGGGCAACAGCTGCCTGGAAAACATTCAACAGGTTTTCAAGCATATTCATGGTAACACAACATCAACTAAAAAATTCAAAACAGGCACAAAACTCATAATGCAATTATATACATAAAGCCTAACTGCATTTATATTAATAGGTCATATTTAATTGCAACTAGAAAATCATTGAAATAAGCAATGCCGTCGTCGCAATTTTTTTTTGTAAAATAAAAACACAATTCTTTTAGAAATGTAACAAAATGAAATTGAATTTCATTATTGAATCAAACCCTAACTAAATCAAAAAACATAAAACTACAATTCAACACTGACCTAATATCAACACCACCTCCATCCCCCGAACTGCTGGACGCAGCCTGTGCTGTAGCGGAAGCCGATTTCCGGCCTTTTCCATTAGAATTGTTCCAAAGCGTCCGGCAAGCCGAGAAAGCTGACAGAGCCGTGAAAGCGAGCCAGAGCCGTCGAGCGCCGAAACCAGGCGGTAAAGTCCATATAAACCTGAACTTGCTCCGGAGTCCAAGGAAGACCAAGCCGGTCCATCTTGGCCTCCACGACCAGCCGATCACGAGGCCTATCATGACGGCCACCCAAATCGGAACTGCACATAGCAAAATGTCGACTAATGTTTCGGTAATTGAAGGTCTCTTCAAGAACTGCATCATATCAAAGAAGATCTCGTCCATCATGAAAGTTTCTCGAGAAAATTAGAAATTTTCCGGGAGCATTTAGATTTTCCGACAAAATTTTTCGTTGCGACAGTTCTAGAGAGAGACAGAAAGCACAGGGGGAGACCTTAGAGAGAGAAAGTCTACGAAGGTGTTATTTGTTGATCTTGACAATCCGAATCATGACGTGGCAGTGTAGAAAACCGTTGATGAAAGTTTGGTCTGGGGAGTGCAGTTACGGCACGTGGGGAATAGCTTGAGAAGAAGCAGGGAGCTGTGTTGCTCCGTTGGAGGGTGTAGCACACGCGAGAAATGGACGCGTGAGAAGGTCCAGGATAAGGTTTTCAAGGATCTTCTGTCAGGGAAGCGCTGAAGAAGATGTTGCGTATTGTTGGAGATATTCGGTTCGTGGTCGGATGGGATGAAATACACTGGGGTTATATGCTGGGTATAGGATTGGTATCTCCACTCATATTATGCCACGTGGAAATTTGTTTGTGGTCAAATTCAAGCAACGTTTTTGCTATTGAATAATAATCCATCTCAGGTTAGGCCCAAGCCCATGGGCCTTTATTGTTCACATTCTCAAATCAACTCTACTAGCACAGCATAGATAAGCACTTAGTTATTAAATATTATAATTATTTTATATGAATAATAATTTAAATTATTATATTATATTTATATCATACTAAAAAAATATTATTTTAAATATTATTTATTTAATAATTATATTAAAAAATAAAAAATTTAATTTAATACTATTATTAAATGATTAAACATATTGTAATCGTATTATTTATTTAATTATTTTTATTTATATTTTTATAATATATATTCTAATATTTTTAAATATTAATTAATTATATTCTAAATGCAACTAAATATTTTTTAAAAATAAATAAACATAATTATTTTTTAAAAGTATTAAAATTATAAAATAAATTTATTAAATTATGAATAAATTAGTCTGATATCATTAATTAAATGATTAATATTATAAGCAGGTTCATGTTTTGATAATTCTAAATTCTAAAGTCGATACAAGTAATAATGGTGTTATACTATATTACATATTTAATAATCGTGTTATTTTATTTAGATATAAATTCATAAATTTCTTATTTTGTTCTTATCAAAACGATAAATTTTATTAAAAATTATCAACTCTTATTATTTTATAATAAAATTATCTTATCTTCTCCGTGAAGATTCATGCATCCTTTCTATAGTTGATTGTAAAAAATGAAAAGCATTTTTCTTATACAAATATCTATTTATTTATGCTTTTATACATGTAGAATCAAGGAAAGAGATGTTTGGAACATTTCCACTTTCACTCTTTCAAAAAGGGCTTTTTGCAAGCAATTTTTTTTAATTTGCTGTTGAATGCTTTATAGAAATTTCAAATGGTCAAGTCTCAAAAAAGCACTTAAAAGTATTGGAGAACCCCATGTCTATTATTCTCTATTAACCAACTATTGGTGCAAAATTTCAAGATTAGCTTTATCGAGCATAGGAATCACTTTTTTAGGCCATGCTTGCTCAAGATGTCTCTCTTCTCTTTTGACTCATATCTAGGGATCACAAGTACATTATACATGAATTATATTCGTATTTGCTATGATTAATGTACGGATAAATTATTGTCACCAAAAAGGCTAAAGCTAGATTTGTCTGAATTGCTCAATTATTTGCATAATGCTATAGCAGATTGATTGATTGATTGATTCCTTTCAATAATGGCTATGAAATTATATGTTTTGCACCATCAAAATAGGGCATATGCTATGTTATTACCTAATAATGACTTTAAACACTAATGTTTTCAAAGCAAAAGTCTCATAAAGGACAAGAAGATAGAAGATCACAAAATATATGATGGCACATGTTAAGTTTAGAAATTATCCTCCATTAATGCAAGAAGTCTCAAGCAAAATCCAGCTGGATGCAACACATGAGAACCCATTAATTGCCTTCTTCATTTTCCCCTTCAGTACCAAAACAAACCAAACATTGTGCAATTATATGATTTGGTTTGATATTATTCGAGTAATAAGATCAAAAGATTATGTGCAAATTTCTCATGGGATTAAAAGAATTTCATTATTGTAATTGGTATATTTTCTCATATTTGCGGTATGGATCACATTTTCAGACTGTCCACCGTGAACGGTGTGACTGTAGATTGAATGCAAATGAAAGTTGAGGTTCTTGATGCAAATATCTGTGTATGTTTGTGATCCACGTTGGATGGGAATATGACCCACATGGTGTCAGAAAGTGAAGAATTGGCAAAAGAATAAGGAGCTGTTTATGATGATTGCATTCTTATGGAGAAGAGTGAATTCAAAGCTAAATTTTGATGGGGTACTCCTCCCATCTCATCTCATGCAACTAATAAAGTGAAAGTTCTTGGTTTATATTCTTTGCTACTCTCCACAAGCAAAGCTATCTTGGAGAAAAATCAACTGCAAAACAACGAATTACAACTTTGTTACATCTTTATTTTTTTGTTTTTCTTTCTCTTTTCGGTCTGATTTTCCCACCGAAATACACGTCTGGTTTTTCAACGAATTTGGTAGAAACAGAGAAAGCAAGAGCAAACCCGGATGCATTCGGAACCAAACTGCATAATAAAACGTTTTCCAATAGCCTATCTTCCATATTTCTTCCCCGAAATAATGTTGAAACCGATGCAACTATTGCTTCAAAAAGAAACTACACCCTCTTTTTCCATTTCCCCTCTCGAGGATAAGTAGATTGAACATTTGTTTGGAAGAACTACAGTCCGGTGATTTCTTGGCAACTTTGCATGATAATCCTTAATCTTGGTGAATATGTCTCCTCTCTTAGCTAGGTAGCCTAGAATTCTTTTCTTCAAACGGAGATGGTAGTATTTTCAACATGTTTCATGTGAGAAGACCACTGTGCAGATTCTAGGCAACTATAGAACAGAAGTGAATTTTCCATGGATCTGCTTCAATATAGCCCATAGATATAATAGAATATACCTGCTTAGATTAGTGTGAATGTCAAATTCGAAGAGATATGCTTATGCCGTTTCCTTAGCTCTTTGAAAGCACTGCCTTTGGCTGCATATAAAAAGAAAAACAACTAGCTGGATCGTTGTGAGAAAGAAGACAATAATAATTCAAACAATCAAACATAAAAGACACCTAGTTAATTTGATCGATGATAATGATAGCTGGAAGTCGAGGGAGTTTATCAGTTGGGGGGAATGAAGCCTGGTCCGAGATCATTCAGATGATCAAATTGCTCTATGGCCTTCAAATGAATGGTCTCGAACCAGACAGCATTCCCCTCAACTATGTGTTTGAGAGAGAGAGAGAGAAAAGAGAACTGTTTGATACTGATTTAGCCATGCAATATTGGTTTTCGAAGGGCCCTTATATACGTCTGAGGATGAGTTAAGAGTATCATTAATTCTGTGGGTCAGATGACATAAAGAATCCCACTTTCTATAGCTTTTCCCATATCTTGCTTTACGCACGAATTTGAAGTCTAAATAAACCAATATAGGCTGTATTTAGGTGGGTGTGTGTATTTATACATACATGATACATCCTATCGTCTATGAAATATTATGATCATGGAAGAATACAGTGCTCTATAATTTTCTTTCGTTTGTTGCATTCATATTGATTTCTCTGCATGGAATATTTAATTACAATTTCGAGACTTTTGAGGATCGACGACATTTTCTTAGAACTGCCGTCCAAACACAACCTCAGCGTCAAAAGGATGGAAAATGATGTAAACTTGAAGTTTGGCGCAGGAAATTAAGACCATTTGTCAATGACAATAAATGGGTTGAAACATAACAAGATTGAATGCAATACCAGGGTGAAAGTCAGAGCTTCTTTTAGCAACTAATATATTAAAAGACTAGCAAAAGCTTAAAATCATCAAAAGAGGACGCATGGCATTGCTATTGCCCTCTGATGAAGTAGTCTTGTGATCAAGATTTATATATAAATTGATGATATTATTTGATTATTGGCAAACAGTGACTTAAAAAATGGGATAAGCTAGTTCGTGATGTCTCTTGTGGTTTCCCATTTGAGGAAAAAGGGGGAGATTCGAGGCGGGAGAAGCTTCATAAATGAGAGTACACCACAAATAGTCTGATTCTTGGCTTAAATGGAAAGAAATACAAGTTGGCCTGTTAGAGATTTCTCAGTAGTCAAGAATATTAATATAAAGATGGCACCGTAGAAAAAGGGGAAAAATAAAGGTTTGTTTGAGAATGTAGTGCTGTTCTTTTTAATTCACAGTTGTGATGAAATGTAGGTTATTAATATTGATTACACGGTCGAGAATTCTCTTCTCCATCGGGTTCAGTACGAAACATTTTGGTCATCATGAAAGGTATTGTGTTTTGGTCATCATGAAATGGTCCTTGAAGTAGCTGGTGAAGATTCTGTGGGTTTATTAAAGGTTAAGGTTACCTACTAAAGCAATCTACGAAGACTTCTGCCGGGAGACTATATTGGTACATTGATCTGGTTTTTCTAAATGACTAAGCAAAGGCCTTTTGTCTTTTCCAAAAAAGTTGTTGGCAAACTGTCTCCTAGATTTGATGGCTAGCAAATTTTCTTCCCATTTACCAACTGCTCTACATGGCAACCAAAAAATGAAACTTCAGCTATACAGCTGTTCAATACAAGAATCAAGATTCTCCGCAATACCGAGTTTATTCTCGGCATTCCTGCTCCACATGACCAAGTGAATGCAGAAAATCAGGAGGGGACATGCACTGAAAATTCTAAAGATTAAAGTAGAGGCAATCCAATGCCAGAATCATTTTGACTAGCAATTTTGTTTCCACAAATGGGGCATCTTCTGCTTAAAAAGTCATCTTTTGCTGTTTAACCACCAAAAGAATTCACCATTATGCTCTTTACGCTCTACTTCCTTTTTCTTTTGCTTTAAGAGCTTTTCATTATGAAGCTAAACACAGCCAAGCAAAACAGTAATTTCTATTCCAATAAAGCACAAATTCCACCATAATGAATCACAAGTAGTGGGTCAATTCTGCTTCTAACTTTATAACTCTCTGTGTGGATAAAGTGAACATCACTTCTCACACACTACCATACAAACTGATCATTGAGAGCACAATCTTCATTGGATTCAAACATTTCAATACAAATCATCAAATACAGATAGTTTGTACTATTTTCAAGCTCAGTACATGATAAAATAAAATGCAGTGAATAAGAATCCTGTACTATGAATAGATAATTCAAAGATGAGTCATCAAATTGCAAACAAACTTCTTTCTGAATTGAACAACAAAGAAGGAACAGTTTTTATTACAAAATGGGGACTATAAGTTACAGAAAATTTACACTTCATAATTACACAAACATTGCAACAAGTTCTTGCAACTTAAATAAAGCAACAAAACGCACATTCTTCATAGCAGTTACAGAAAACAAGTGACAACAAACACCATTTTCCTCCTTAAATTAACAAATTAGAGAACTCGCCGGTAATTCAAGACTGGACAAGACAAACATCCACATTACTATGTCCATTTACCATGGGCAGTATTATCTCTTGCACTTGCTTAGACTCATCTTGTAGGTTGCAAATGACATGCCCATTCTGCATGTTACCTGGATCAATTTTGTTTGTGGAACCAAGGGTAGTGTTGTGCTCTTTGCAATTATACATACTGTGACAATTTCCCATACGGCAAGCTCCTTTCACTTTGTCTCCTTGATTTGAATTAACTGTATCACAACAGCTCTTCCTTCGACCCAGCTTTGGTGATTTTGCACGAGTTGGTGGCATCTGGCATCCATTAAAAGCAACAAAATCATGTTTTAAGCTGATGTGTGTGTTAAAAAATGAAATCTCTAGTGGATGAACCATACAGTTATCTTTTTAATTTACTTCAGTGAAAAATTAGAGTCAAAATTTCTTGGGAATTTGAAAACAAAGTGGTTTCATAGCATCATAGAATCCTACAGCTCTAAATGACAGAAAAAGAATAAAAAAAACTATGCAGTACCTTTTTCAGTTCTGCTTTTGGTGGTGGTCCCTCGTGATAGAAGCTTGGCATTGGGTTTGCCTTAAATGTTAAACTCTTTCTCAACTGCTTGATAGCTGCCTCTTTTTCTTCCTTAGAATATTTATGATTAACGAGTGGATCAAAGCAATGAGACGGGTTAGAATTATCCAACTCAAGCAGACAAATATGAACAGACTGTGAGAAATGAATAAGACTAGAAAAAATGAAAATTAATTTCTATCCACAATCATGATGGAGAGAGATTTCTAAGTATCCTTGGGTATTGACATGAGAGTTGTACCTTGGTCCTTGCTTCGCTTTGGCTTTTCTCAGCCTCCAACGCTTGCTGTTTTTCCTCTAGTTTTGAATAAAACTAAAAGTGCCAACATAATAGGTATGAAGATTCAGAACAAATTACATACTAAAAAGCAAGGCAATCCACTTGGAATAGATTGATGAAGGCAGTACCTCCCTTCGTTTCTCTGCACGTTCGGTGCATCTAAATACAGGAACTGCTGCAACAGCCAACCTGGACTTAACAGTCCGTGCAGATGCTGTCGTGCTAGGAATAGTCAAGAGATAGCATTGATATTGAACAGAGAGAGACTGAGGAGGCAATAAAAGAGCAAGAAAGCATAGAATAATAACAATTTAGGATGAAATTCCTAGGGGCAAGAGGATACAAGGAAGCAACAGAACAAGAGTATTGCTCATCAGGATGCTTCTTGTTATTGGGATGCAATGGCTTCCTTGGCACCAATTGTGGCTGCAGCCAAACATACAATAGTTCACATGTCAGCAGTAAAAAAATTCCTCTTTGTGAATTTAACAACACTGATTTCTAAAAGGAGCACATAACTTTCAACTAAAAGATGACATTCATTCTGATCTTTCTGAAACATTTAAAATTAACAGTAACTGATATCTTGGGAGAACAGGCTTTTGGTTATCAAGTTTATAAAATGCATAACTAGTAATCAGTTAATGTGACTTTTATAGCTTTTGACACAATGAATGTGGTGAGTAGAGGGTGGCATGCGGAGGGGAGTGGTAAATGGAAGAGAGAGAACCTGGGAAAGAGACTTCCCCTCACTTTAAACTATCATAGCTGCCAGATGAGAGGATATTTTAAATGAGATTTGCAAGAAAAGAAAGGTACCAAACAGAAGACCGGAAGGGGATAAAAATAAGGATATTGAAAATCTAGATTAAGTTGTTGATGTTACCTGATTCTGCTTTTTAGCATTCAGATACTGCAAACTATTTGCATTAGATGATTTATCCACACTAGTGGGTTCAACTACAGCAGGACGAGTTCCATTTGAAGCACGCCTTTCAGTTGCTAGAGCAAATGGCTGAGGAATGGTGTGTTTTGTTCGAACATTTCCAGCAGTGGCTTTTGAAGCACGCTTCACAACTGATCGTGACTTACTGTTATCCTTTGTTTTCACGTCTTCTGGTTTGACCTTCTCCGCATGCAAGCCAGCCTCTGGATTTGAGCTTACTACATTCTGCTCTTCCTTACCTTTCACAATATGATTGAGCCCAGATATCTCAATTGTGTTTTCAGTTGTGCATTCCTTCACCACATATTCTTTTACCTCAGTGCTCTCTTCTGCACTTCGGATTTCAGAATCCCCATCCACATGTTCATATGACCCCGCAACATCATGATGATTGGGAATTGTTTCATGATCAGAATCATGGGAAATACCATCTGAATAAACTATGACACAATCAGCTTCCTTGTCCATACAAACATCCATAACCTCTATTCTCATATCACTGCAATGGAGAAATATAAGTTTTAAACATACACTAAAATTCCAAATTCTTCAGGTAATGCTAGACAACCTCCTGTTCGAAAGCAAACTCACAAAAGTAATTGAAAAAATAAAAATTTCTCAAGCATATTTTAACATAATAAGTAACAACCATATTATAATAAATGGTTTCAAAACTCAGTAGATTTTGGTAAAAACCTCAAAACTATTCAATTGCACAATAAAATGCACGGTGTACATCAGATAGTATCACTAGAAAAAATGAAACAAATAAAAGTGCAGTAGAGTTCATTACACTTTCAGTCTATGCAATCCTGGTGGAGGCCTTCATGACATGGTCCATTCTAAGGGCTCAACTACACCCTTTCATCTAAGGAAGTTTAAACAAGCAAGAATGAGAAATTTGCATCACTAATTACAGAATCCAATTACTATTGCAGATGAGCATGCTTGTTATGAGTTTGTACAGAAACATTCAGCACAAATATGGCTCAACAAATTAGTGTGAGCTCAAAAGCCGGAATGACTCTGAATATGAAATTTCAGGAACAAAAACTAAGGGAGCATCAACAAAGTTCCCTTAACTCCATAATTACCATACGTGGAGCCTGGAATGGCTTGCAATCTCCGAGGTAGATCCTCAAATACTATCCTGGGTGCATGCAGCCATCTGCCAAATGGTTTCTCTTTTCCAGGACGATACTCAATTATTATGTTTACAAAATTAATAAGTGAAACCCATTTTAAATAAAACTAAACATGTATAACAATTTTGCTGAAGACAAAGGAGAGTTGTTGCACAGATAAAATCTATTGAAGCTTGACCAGCCAAAAACAAACAAACAAATAAATAAATAAATAAGGAGAGCAAATATTTAAGAGAAGAAACCATGTTGGCCTTGTCAAGCATGAAAATTGTGTTTATTATTTAAGGAAAAAATAGCAGATAAGAAAATCATTCACCACCCAACAACAGGATTGTCAAGACACATAAAGGAGAATAAGAACAGAAGAATGCTCATAAAAGTGGGCGTGCTTAAGCTAACAATCAATTGTGACAAAATCCCAACTAAACAACACAATTATACTCAACAAACCATGAATCCAACCACTTGGGGACACAGAGAGACAAAGTCCAAAAATAAGATAACAATTTTAATTTCAATCAAGAAAAATGAAAAATACAACGAAAATTAAGTACAAGAATAACCACTTTCCATAAATTGGCATATGGATTATAAATGAACACAACATTCCTGTAGATATATTTAAGAAGATGGAGATTCCACCTACTACCTATTCTAAATAAAAACAATCATCTCTGGTTGTGTCACATTTAGTTATAAAATCTATGAAATGTGAAATTGACACACAACAAGCCAGGTATAAACTGATAAACACGCATGTATTATGTATTAAGCTCGCTAATTTATTAGCACACGACGTTGATCTCAGCTCTGAAAACTCATGTAATTATAAAGGCAATCCAACTCTGACCCGGAATATCTTTGCTTACAAAACTGTGGAGAACAATTAAAAAAAAACTCGAATCTTCCCGTTGTGTTTTGATTTCAATACGCACAGAAATCAATATATAGCTTGAAACTTGGCCGCACTAAGCTAAAACACTCCAAAATTTCAATTTGTTTTCCATTCTTCACATTTTCCCAGCAGCAAAACAAAGTTTTCGATGTAAACAAATCCAAGAACCGAACAGGTACCAAGACAGAAGCCAAAAACGACATTTACAGATCGGTTGACAAACCGACGAAAACTACATTACATGCATGCAAATGGTAAACAGATCGAGAGGTAAAGATAGTGCAAAAGAATGGAAAATACGGTAAATTACTTACAGTTTTGGTCCGATCTGTGAAGAACTGGAAGTGGGTCTCTGTGCCTTATCGAGCTGTGTCTGTGACGAGTTCTTTTGTCTCTCACTTTGTTTGTTGCTTCTGTTACTATAGCTTTTATACAAGCGCCTTCGTCTCGTCGGTGTTAACGGCGTTACTTAACGGAGTTATTTGAAATTTGAAATTGAAAATTTTCCGAATCTTATCACAAAATTTTCACGCTTTTACTTTTGGGCCCATCAAATTACCCCTTTTTTTACTCTAACCTTCCAATTTAATTCTTATGTACTTTATTAAATCATAATTAATATAATAATTTAATAATATCGAACTAATTAAGAGATTACTAAACTGTTCTTGGATTGTGAATGTAAATTTTTAGCAGCTAAATCCGGTTAGCTATTCGAGTTCTTTATCCAATTAATTTGTAATTTATGAAAAATTCGTATTCATTAAACATAAAAAATACTTAATTAATTATATTTAAATCACGATAATTAAATACATAATAAAATTTTGCCTTCTTAACAAATTCAAGTTCATATCTCTCAAATAATTGATTGATCAAATAAGTCATGTCTTAGTGACTTAGTCTCACTCTATCCTTATAAAACAAACAATTAAACATCAAATTAAATTTTAATTAATTTTTTTAAAAAAAATAATTAAGATAATTTAGGAGATTAGTTGAGATGTTAAGAGGCAGGGGATATCTTTCTTAATGAAAAAGCAATTGAACGGCCAAGACATTCCATCTACATAATTATTTGCTTAAGCCCTATCCCATCTTTGATTATTCCTGCTTAACCCCTTTTGATAAAGCCTTAACACCCTCTAATTAAGATTTATATTTTTATTACACAATTATGCCCATGCTTGTTTTCTCAATTGACATAATGCACCCTCACCTAAAATAAATGTGTTGGTGAGTGGAGTTACAGAATTGGACAACCAAAAAGTTGTCTTTGTCCTATGTCTGAGCTTGTGTCTTGTTCTAACAACAACTACTACTACTTAACTACATGTTGTTTCAGTTTGCATTTAGATGGTTTGGTATTAGTTTAGTTGTTGCAATTCTTAATTTATCCACTCTCCCATGCAATGCATCTAATCCATGATCATTAGTCACATAATGCATTTTGGATTAAGTTGGTGGATATTGGTGTTATTGTGAGGAATACTAAAAAGAGTTTTTTAAAGTTCAGTAATTGAGTTGGTTGGTGTTAAGAATATTGGATATAAAAAATAAAATTTTCATTCTTCCCTTTTAATAATTCATATATTTATGACAGCAATTTAAATTTTTGTATGCCATGTGTATTTATATTATGTTAATAGGAATTAATTCGAATTCGATTTATTAATAGTATTGTTCAAAATTAAAAAATTTAGTCTGACATATATATATAATTATGTTATTTATTTAATGTATATTTAATATTTATAATATTTATAATAATATATAATCAAATATTAATAAATTTTATAATAAATATAGTAATTTTTTAAAAAATATAAAATAAATTTATTAAATTATAAATAATTAATACGTTATAATTATTTAAATAATTAATTATGGTAGATAAATATATTTATATGTG
>CP135539.1:5909582-5937360 GCA_032402905.1 Khaya senegalensis | reverse complement strand
ATTAAATTACTTACAATTATAATATTACATACAATATTATTTTTTCCCTCATTTTTTTAAATCAATTAACTCAATAAATAACATATCTTTGATGGGCAGGCCATAAATGCCCTACATCCTGATCTGATTACTTCAGACTGCAGCATAGATCGCTTTCCTTAGTCAAGTTGTTTTGTCCAGTCAAATGGTTCCCAGTCTCGAGCAAAAACAGCAACTGCCTGCTTCTGTGCCTCCACAGATTCATGCCTCCTCCGACGGTACATGTCTTCTTCTGGAAGACGAAGCATGCCTCTTATTACATTAAGTCCAAGGCTGCTTTTAAATTGTTTTTCATCATCAATTACATGGACAAACCCCTTGTTCAGACCAAATTCTACATGGAAGTACGGAAAGTCCTTCGGAATTGAACCACGCAAGCCCTTCACACTCGTATCAATTAACTTTTTTGCATTGTGCTGGCTCCACTCATCTTCAGCTTCGTCAATTGCCTGAAACAAGCTTACTTCAGAATCTTGTACTGTATATGGCAAGAAGAATATGTTGCACATGCAAATGAACAGAGGTATGCATGGGGCCGGGTGGAGCGGTTCAGGAGCATAAACTATACCAGATATATTTTATGCGCTGGACAAGCATGTGCCATCCTGCAGTTTCTTATGACTCATGTTTAAAAGAAGAGAAAGCAAGCAGTTTGACCATGAAAGGGAGTCCTACACAAAATTAAGGGCAGCAAAGACATCTTCACTTCTAGACTGATTAAATACCACATTAATATTGACAAGCAAGCCCATCATTGTTTTGCATAAAGTGAATAATTATAATAGATAAGCAAACATGCAACCAGAACATGAAGAACAAAAAGTCAATATGAATGTCCACATCTAACCTTTTTAAAATAGAGAGGGGCCTGTTTTGCAATTTCTTGGGGCAGAGGGATGCACTCAATCAAACAATGGCGACGTTGTTGTCCCAAACCCATCACAGTTTCAAGAAACACCAATTCCTTCTCTTGCTTAGCAAACATCATGATAAGGCATTTCTTGAAGTTGCGAATTTCATCCCACACATGATTGTCAATGGTTCTAGTTGCCGACTCATGCTGCAAAAGCAAAAAACTCTCCGTATAAAACTTCTTGTAATCAGGTCAATAAAATACATATGGGCTAACTATGGAATTCCTTTGTTACCAAAAATTTACTGAAGCAACTAGATTACCTGCATTGGTAAGATGCAACAATGACCAGGCACAACAGACTGCCACTGTGGCAACATCAAATAAGTAAAATTTGCTATTGCCACAACAAGGTGTCTTGGCCGGTTCGGATTCTCAAAGCAAAACAGACAGCGCTCTTGCTGAGTCAATATACGTTTTGCTATGGCTCTTTCTGCGCCCTTATTGTCATTTCCCTCTCTCTTCTTCCGGGACTTTCGACTTGGACCATCCTCAAAATCATATTCATCATCTGCCCGACCAGATAGACTGTATAGTTTGTTCTGCATTATCTTTTGCGCTAGATGCTTATCAGCATCATCATCCTTCTTTTTTCGGACAGATGTATCATGAATAACATACCTAAAAAAGATTTAAAAAAATGAAAATGAAAATTAATATAGCAACTCTCACAAAGGTTATATGATCCAGGGAAACTATGTAATTACCAACAACAGTACCTACAAACAACTTCATGCATTTAAAGGGACAAAAGAAAAAAGAATATAATGCAAATTACCGGTCTGAGCTTCCAATATCTTGATGTTTAGTAGGCTTATCACACATGCCCTGCTTTGCCTTCATTTTCTCAACTTCTTGCTAATAACAACAAACAAAAATGAAAAAGCTATAATTAACCACCAAAGAAGAAGCTCATACTCTTAATGAATGATTTAACAAGTACAGAGATCTTTACAAACAAATGGTTTTGCAAATATGTGTACAATATAACATATTTAATATTTTAGATATCCGGTTCATAGGGAAAGACACGATCAAAGGTCACTGCTCCATTTTTACACTAGCCTATTCTTAAAGTAGCATATAGAAAATTTAAACATAGATGACTCGATTTTATCAACAGCAGCTCAACTCAGGTAGGGTTGACAGAAAAAGTGAGGGATGCGAATAGGAAGCAAGGTGAACCTCCAGATGAGTGACAGTAGGTAGACTTGACCAACATATTCACAAGAAGCTTTGCCTAGCTTATCATCCAAAGCCAGAACTAAAAATATCAGTAGGGTTTTGTAATGACAATTTCACCCAGCATTTCTAAGTCTTTTACCATAGATTAAATGGAGTTTAACATCTTTTACCCAAAATAGACGCAACAAAGGAGAAGGCAGTTAGGAAAACATTGCTGTACCAAAATTTTATTAGCTTCTTCATGCTTTCCTTTCAAACGCAACTGCATCGCCTTAGCCGCCAACTTGTTGGCACTCAATCCCTCCTCGACCATTACAGCATTTTCACTATGTATTCTTGTTTCTGACAATAACACTTCTGACTCAACATTTCCCTCGCCGGTTGGATAGAAATCAGCAGAACCACCAGGATCTTTACACTGCTGGCGACTTAATTCACGCATGAAGTTTCCATCATTTGCAAACTTATTTAAGCCAGAGACTGCAGCAGAGATAATGTTAGCATCCTTGGTGCACATATTTACACCTTTTCGCTTTCCCCAGGATAAAGAATCATGAGCTTTAGGGGCTTTCATTTCAGGATGCCGAAGAGACACATCCTTCAAGTAATCTCGATCAGAGGTCTGCTGATCACAATCATAAAAGTACAACATGCCAGAAAAAGATTCAGTTTATCACTCATAAAAGAATATGAAAGTATTTCAATTCAAATTATAAAATCAATGACAGAACAAGAAAGAAAAAGTAAAAAAAATATTTGTTTCATCTACCTTCTGAGTATCTCTTTCTTTTTGATCTTCTGCATCTGCTTGGTGCTTGTCAGTTTGCCCCCTTTTCCTGTTTTTTATGGCATGCAGATGTGCACGAGATGGAGCAGCCCTGTGAGATGCGGCAGATACAGCCAATTGACCAAGAGAACCCCAGCGTTCTTCCACAACCTGAACCATTTCAATGCATAAAAACCAAATCCATAAAGGTCATGATTGAAAGGATCTGAAAGGCACGGTAGTATACCTCCTCAAATCTCCGTCCTTCTCGAGCAGCTTGCTCTTGTGCACGCTTCAAGGCTTTAAGTCTCCAGCTTGCACCTCCATCACCAATAAGTGAAGAAGACAAAAGTTGTTCTCCACTAGCTTTATTCTCATCTGCATCTTCTGGATAACCGCTTCCATTATCCTTCAGATAAGGGTTCAACTCCCTTGGATTCATCTTCGGTGTCTGGTAGACAAAGCAAATAATATTTAGACACCTAACAATCATGTAGATTTAATGGCAGCAAGCAGAACATTCATGTTACAAGTAAACAAACAAGCATATATACATGATTATGTGCAGTCAACTGACAATCACATAGGTGCCATGCAAACTAGCAAATGAACGTTTCAAATGAGAAGACATATGCGCTCATGATGCCATCTAAAACATGATTTAGCATAAAATCCACCTAAGTTTCCAAAATTCAAATAAATACAAAAAAAAAATTCAGCATAAATTCTACCGCTCATTTCAGAAATTCAAATAAATACAACAAATATTCAGCATAAATTGAATTCTACCCCTAATTTCAAAAATTCAAATAAATACAACAAAAATTCAGAACTAAGCAAGATGAGGATAAAGAAACGCAACACAAAACTTAAACACGTTACGAAAAAATTGACAGCATACCTCCTCAGCAGGAGGTTCATCTGGCTGCTTGTCAACAGTCACTGTAGGCTTTCTATCTTTCCTCTCTGCAGGCCTCAGCATCCACTCTAACCCCATTTCCTTTCTCACAATTTCTTTCTCATTAAAAGAATCAGATCCTTTAATGTCATCTACATGGCAACATAAACAATATTGACCAAATGAACATTATAAATTGAAAAAACACTATCAACATTTAGAACCAAAATCACTGCAAAAGTGCATACCAAATGAGTCACCCGCAATGTCCTCTTCACCGTGTCTTTTCTTGTTTCTTTTCTTTTTATCTCTCCTAGTTCTTTTTCGGCGCTCATATTCTGAACCAGATGAAGAATAATCCTCAGATAAATAATGTTTCCGACCACTTCTAGTTTTCTTCTTTGAAAGACCTCTAACCACATCATCAGAACCTTCATCATTACTTCTCTTACTCTTCTTTTTTTTACTCTTATATTTTCTTTCATCTTGCTCAGAACTGCCCTTGCTATCACTTTCACTGTCACTGGACGAATGCTCATCAGATGAGTACCATTTCTTGCTTTTTCTTGACCCTTTTTTTATTCCCTCAAGATCATCATCTGAACTACTGTAACTTGAAATATTCTTCTTTATCTTGTGTTTTTCCTTCCTACTACTGGATTTCCTTCGCTTTACATCTGATTTTTCGTCTTCTGACTAACAACAAGTACCCAAATAAAAAAATATATATATAATTAAAATTAACAGCAAAGTTGAGATTTTATTAAGTTGGGTGTAGTTTTAAAAATCAAAAGCAACCTACATAGTGATAAACTATACCTTATCAACTTCGTCACATGGTATGAACTTCACCCCAGCAAGCATTTTGTTGATCCTCTCAAATTTTTTAATAACAATTCAACAATGCCTATCTCTGATATTATTTTGATAAAAAAAAATGAAGTTAAAAAAAATCATAAACTCAACACAGATATATAACCTAACAAGCTTAAACAATATAAATTGGGTTAACCCAGAAACTGCAATAATAAAATTACATGATTGAAAAAAAACAATGTAAACGAAATTTATCAATAAACTCAAAGCCCAATTCGATAACAAGAATAATCTTTTAGCTGATTCCAGTCAAAAAATTCAATTAAAAGAGAGATAAAAATATGTCAAGCGAAAAACAACTATTTCTCAACAAGTGAAGTTGCCTAGAAAGACAGGTATGATTCAAAAAAATGTCAGTGAGTATGCAAAAACGCTGTTCGAGCCTTTTGAGAGACCGTATCCTCCTCCCAGCACAATATCCGCACATACAGGCAAAGCTTTTTTTTTTTTTTTTTTTCGCAAAATCATGCAGCAGAAAGCTAGCTTTATTCTATTTTTCCCAGTTAAACCTAAATCACCACTAACCCACCAAAAAAGAAATTGACATATCAAACAAGCTTGTAAAAATTTTTTTTAAAAAAACTAAAAATATAAAATCACCAGCTGAATGTAATCGGAAGCTTAGCAGTTCCAAAAAGAAAAAAAAAGCGCTCACAATAGTAGCTAATGTTATCCATTACAGAGACAAAAGTAAGTGAAGATCGAAAACACAGCAAAGAAATACATACATATAAACAATTGCGCGCAACAAAATACACAAACATACATGTATAGTGCGGAAGTAGAGGAGGAAGAGGATTGAAATCGAATAAAGAAACGCACCTCAAACGCTCGATGTCGTTAGGCGAGAAAGATTTCGCGAGACCGCGGGGTTCGCAATTGGAAAACCCTAAGAACTCCAGAGAGATAATATTAAAAGCAAGTATGAAACTGTTTATCTCTCTTTAACTCACTCCGGCTCTTTTAATAAGTACCCACCGTATATTGTTTCGCGGGTCCCACTATAGTATTTCAATCTTTTTGTTTTTGTGCAGTCCAGCCCAGCACCCTTAAGAATTAACATCCCTTGATGGTTGGGACTTGTGTAAAAACAAACGGAAATTATGTACTTATTTGTAATATTTTTAAAAATTGGGTACCTATATGTTATTACCCAAAAGTATTCCCCAGTAACGAGCCCGCCCATCTCGGGTGAAGGGGCTGGCCTTTGTTCGAACTCTCTGGGTTGGATTACTCGGCGTTAGTGTAAACTTTTAGCCCAAATGATATACACTTTATTTATTTATTTTTATAGTTTCCACTGATAAATGATAATCTGAGGGCAGGTAAAATTTTGACCAAAATGAGGCATTAAAGTTTCAAACCAGGATATTCAAACATACGCAAACTGCTAAGGATAGGCCAAAATCTTCAACAGCAGCCATTTCCCAGTTGATAAACTGTCCACATTGGCATAAATGAATTAAGATATGTATTAACAGCCTGCCTTTTTTCTTAATTTGCTTTATTATTCCCCTTAAGTTGCTCAAGATCTATGAACTTCTTCTTACTTGTCTGCTGGTTCTTCTTTATTGTATACAAGAGCTCCTACGTGGGCTCAACCGTTTCAAAATTTCATTGTTGCGGGTCAAACATGCAGAGCTAATCCTGAATCCCCTGTTCTGAAACGCGCACGTTGGCTATAATATACATATTAGATAAGCTTATAGAAAGTCAAAATTTCAACAACTACAAGTTATCTAAATTCAAAATGCTACTCCTATAAATACCCATCATCCATTTCAATCTCAACACATCACATACAGATTAATAAAACACAGGAAAGCAAGGAATTATGGCATCGGAATGCAAAGGTAATGTTAGAGTCTTTTAGTGCTAAATTTGCCAATAATATATATGTGTAGCGTTTCCTTTGAGCTTGAACGAAATCCATTCTTGTTTGTGTATTTTTGTAATCATAGGTAAGAGTTCGTGGCCTGAGCTTCTAGGAGCTAAAGGCGAGGTGGCAGCGGCAACAGTTGAGAGGGAGAATCCATATGTTTCTGCTGTGATTGTGCTGGAAGGAACCATTGTCACACAAGAGTTCTCATGCACTAGGGTTCGTGTTTGGGTTAACACTCACGGCACCGTCGTCGAGGTTCCTACTATCGGTTAGGGCTTGATGCATGGGCAGTCTTCAATGATGTATTACTTTCCGTTAGAATGAAATAAAGGGACCGTGTTCCCTATGTTCAATTATTGTACAACAATAATACGATCGATGAATAACAATAATTCGCTTAATTGTATTGGAAACGAATTACTTTTATATACTTAATTGATTACTACTTGCCATATTGAATCTATCTCAGCAAGTATAAACTATCTTGATGATAAGATTTGCCCTTGTAATGTGTTAGTAACGCAGACATTGAATATCTATTGGTCATGTACATAAAATGTTTCAGCAACCATTGGACATACGAAGTATTAATTCATCACAAGCTCATTGTCAGTTCATTGACTCAAAACAATATCAACCACAAGCAATCAAAAAGCTTGCTCTATAAGTAACCATCTGCCCTTTTCAATCTGAACTCACCATAATCTAAAATTGCAGCAATTAAGAAGAGAGAACAAAGAAGAATAAGGATGGCATCGTAATACCAAGGTATATATATTGAGTTGCTTTCACTACTGCTAAAAATGCAAGCATGCCGATAACATGTATAACCTCATATCAAACATATGGTTTCTTCTAATTGGTTAATCGTTCGACCGCAATTTTCTTTGCTGTGCGGGCAAGAGTTCGTGGCCAGAGCTCCGCTGAAGGCGTGGCCGCAGCTGCAACAATTGACAGGGAGAATATTTTGGTCAATGCTGTGATTGTGCTGGAAGAGACCCGTCACCGGGGAGATTTTGTGCACCAGGGTTCGTGTTTGTGTCAAACCCAGTGGCATTGCCACAAGGGCCCTTACCATCGTTTAGGAGCAGTTCAAAGAGTTTGTTCTATATATTTATGAAATAAAGGGATTCTTATACTTGTGCTTGATTGCGAGAGTATATAATAAAATCAATCAAAGTATTCGTGGATATTTGTAGTCCATTGTGTTTGCTTTAACAAATAATAATAACTAGCCGGCTAATTAAAGAGAACATATATATTTATATTGGCCCCATTCATAATCAAATAGTACATTAGAATTATCCAAAAGGTAAAGGGTAATGGTAGGTTAACATATCCATCTTCCTTGCGTCTGCATATTGTGGTTCGATTATGAAATTCTGTCTTTTCCCCCACAGCAGATTGCAAACTAACGTTACTTGTATATAAGATGCTATCACAAGTATTGTCAGACTTGTCTTGTTTCCCTTGGAAATTAGCTTTCAAGAGGTATACCACGATCTATGGTTCGGCTGGCTGTACTCAAATCTTGGCTTAAAGAAAATTGATTTAGTCCCACTCTATATCTGCCATAAATTCTTGTCCAATATCCCACAAATTTCTATATCTTAAACGAAATCTTAGAGAAGAAATTCAAGAAGCGGTCAAGTGAAGATGGCAAGTATCTGTCCATCCGGTGAGTTTCGTATATGAATTAAACCTTAATTCCAATTACTAAGCTTGAGTGAATTAATTGTAGTATTTTCTCAATTGGTTGCGATCTAATTTCGTAGGTAATAAGAGTTCATGGCCAGAGCTTGTGGGCGTAAATGGAGAGGCGACAGCGAAAATTATCATGACCCAAAATCCAAGGGTGAAGGCCAGGACATTGGACGAAGACTCGGTTGTGTCCGATGACTTTCGCTGTGACCGGGTCCGAGTCTTTGTTAATGACAAGGGCATTGTGACTCGGGTGCCTAAAATTGGTTAGAAAGAACTGAAAAACTTAATTTCATGGCGAATTTCGTGTTGATGGTGTTGGTTATATAACACATATTGATGAGAACCAAGAGAGGAGACCATTTACGTGTCATGGAGTAATCATATATGGTGTTTATTTGCTCTTTGCTATGCGTGTTTATTTCGATTGAGTACTTTGTTTGTATTGTTGAAATAACTAGAGAAATTATACATTATTAAGTGTGCTTCAGATTCTTATTCCATGTAACCGTGGATGCCCATGGGTTCTAAAGTTGTGGAATGAAGGTAAAAGTTGCATGAAATGCAAAGCTCAATGATCAAAATGTAGTAGACATGGATGAAACTACTCCAATATTCTATAGGTTTGTCTTTTATGGAACAAGAACTTGAATTTTTCTGAATTTTTAAGATTTAAGCGAGTTCTTGAAATATAATTTTTATTAAATTTAATATAAAATTAATTTAAAATTAAATTTTAAAAAATTTAATCAATTTTTTTGTGTTATTTATTCTAAAATCTCTACTTTTAAAAGTTAGTCAATCAAACACTTAATTTCACCTTCAATTTCAAAGAATATCCTATTGAATTCGTTTTCTTCTTCATACTTATCATCGTCAACCTTTTGATTTGATGACTATAAATTATAGTATTAACCCCACTAATATCAAACTTGCACAATTTACGGGAACCATCAAAGGAAATATTTAACCACTGAATATGAATACGATCTTCACCGCAAACCCTAAAAGTCAATAGCACATTTTAGCGTGTGTTGGCATAGATTACATTTACACGAGGAGTAATTAACTTTACATTTAAGTTAAGAAAATGCTTCGACTTTGCCTTCTTGTAAGTTTGTGCGTGTGAGACCAGTTCAGCATGATCGATCACCATGAAGTCAATGCTCACCGCTAACATATCAGATGGCGGGATTCCTCCATTTCCGTTGTTCAACGCATATACAGTTGATTCAAGTCGAAGTACCTTTTCAAAGTACACAGATTATCTCACACAGTGTTGGGTTAATTGCAACTTTTGAAATAATTATCCTGTTAATTGTAATTTCTAATAGGTTCTTGCTAATAGCAAGTCATGGATTGGTGGAAGATTTATTTATTACAAGTGAATAAATTGTATTTTAAGTCAAAAATACATAAAAATTGAGGGACCAAATGAGTAGAATTTTGTTAACTAAGTCCCTATATTTTTAAATAAAAACAAAATTTGTTAACTTATAAGAAATAAATCCTCAGCCATGACCATTATTAGCAAGAAATTGTTTCAATTGCATCACATAAAAATTTTAACAACTGCTTTAAATAATGTATTAAGAAGTACTCTACTGAAACATTACCTCAATATCGATGGGTTTATTAACTAAATGGCAATTGGCACATACATTATAACCAATTACTTGTCATATATTTTTAAAATCTTGCTATGAAAAATAGGATATGCATTTAGAAATTGAAACGATCAAAATATTTTTTAATATTAAATTACAAATATTATTATGATAGTCAATATTATTGGATAATATAGTTATTTCAGTTGGAGCTAGGGACCTATTTAATGTAAATAGATAAATTATATTCTTATTTTTAAAAAATACAAAAAAAGGGACATAAATGATAATCTTCCTAATCGCCATTAGTGGCAGAGATAATGGTCAGCCATCCAAGCAATGACTTTGAAGAATCACAGGATTGCAGACAAATTACGTTCCTTGTATCTTAAGAATCATAAAATTAAGCCTCTATAGTTAATTATGACCATGTTTCATGCATTTTCAACCTTCTTTTGTCTAAAATTTGTATGTTTGATTCAGATTTTAGACCATATGGTTGTTCAAACTTCAAACCATGCGGCCTTGCCAAGAAAAAAAGTTTCACAAGTCAAATCAACAAGCCCATGGGTACTTGAAAGCATTAATCAAACTCTCAAGCCTATAAATAACTAGTGCATATCGTTGAGATTATCATGCACACAATATCTGATACAAGAACGATTCAGGTTCACCAGACAATGGAATTCCGACGAACAAACGTTAGCGTCTTCGCATTTTTGATCATGTTCACCGTTTTGTTCAGTTCAAGTACGATACAACTTGGTGAAGCTTTGAGGCCTTTGCGTGAGAAGTCAATGCTGAAGAAATACTTTCCAAACCTTATAAATCAGTCCCTCGAGAGGGCTCCTGTGCCTCCTATTGGCGGTTCTCCCTGCACTCATATACCGGGGAACGGTGGCGGTCCCTGCCCTAATTTGAACGGAATGAACTTTGCCGGCGGTGTCCTTGTTGCCCCGCCGGCACCCATGGTTCATTTCTCCTCGGCTTCTGCGAAGAACAACAAGAATGAGCAAGATGAAAGCTCTTGACACCGCCATGCATGTTTTATAATATTGCTGTGACCAAAAGTTTTCTATTATTTTATATTTGTTCTATCAGCAAAAGTGCCATTAAAAATCATGTTATATGCATGGCACTGTATAAACTTAATAGGAAATGTTGTACAACATATGAAATATATATATATATATATCACATCGACAAATTATCAATTTATAATAAATATATAAATTAGAGTGATTTATTATTCATTTTTATTAATTTGTTCATGCGTGTGCGCATGCACATTGAAGAAATTAAACTTGAAATTCTAATATTTGAATTTGCATAGTGTGTGCATGTGGTAGATAATAAGGAGCATGAGACAAATCAAGAGTCTAATATAGCAAGCTTAAAGACTAATTGATCAAGAAATTGAACTTGAAATTCTAATCAAACTTGCTCCTTTTCATTGGGAGCTGTGGTTAAATAATAAACAAATACAATTAAGGAAGAAAGAAATTTAATAATTCTGTAGCATTAGATATCCAGAGTTTAAGAAAAATCGACAAATTTCTACAATATTATCGTATTAATCTGTATAAATAAATTTATGTAAGTGTTTATATATGTAATAGAAAATTTTTATTAATTTTTTTATATTTATTTATTACCGTGAGTAAAAAAAAATTATAATTTTTAAATTAAATTTTCATGATGCATAACTTGGGTATCCAAATTTATTGTGGGCATGTTCCCCATATCAATATTGGAGATTCAACGTGAATTAAATATGATCGATCAATTTATTTAAATTGATGGATCTAATTATATTTAAATTAAATTTTTTAAATTTTTTTTAAGTAAAATAGTATTATTATATTAATATAATTAATATAATAAAATTATTTAATTAATATAATAATAAAAATAATAATGATAATAATAATAATAATTTATTTATTAGTGATTAAAAAAATAAATTATATTATATTATTTAATTTATATAATAAAAAAATTAAAAAATTTTTTAAATTTTTTTAACCTTTCGCTGATCAATAAATTTTTTTATTGGTTATCACTTCATTGATTATGTTAATAATTATGTAATAATAAAATGTCTTCTGAGTCTTTAACTGGTTCTGGTCAAACAAAAGCTGTCCACCAAAACAGGCTACCATTCTCAATATTTGTACGCAATTAATTCTAATTTTAAAATGAACAACTAGCTAACCATGTATTGCGTCAGATTCCACTAGCCGCCCCTAATTTACCTGGCAACCGAACAGATGAATGAAACGATGAGAAAATGTAGCAGCTAATGCAGAAACTTTTCTGCTGGTAAATTTGAATATAAGATGCAGGTTAAAATAGCTGCTTTACTGCGTAACACAAATGGCCATAGAATTCTGTGTTGTAGAAAATAAATCATCAGAATTATATCATAGACTTGGACAATTGGGAATCTTACAATAATATTTTTCTACAAATTTTCAAAGGAGAATTATTCTTTTGGATGTACAAAACTTTCTCTGTATGTGTATTTGATGTACAAAAAATATATATGTAATTGAGACGGAAGGAAAAAAGAAAAAAATGAAAGAATGGGCAGAGGATAAAACTTTGAAACTGTTTCTTGACCTGGCTTAGTCTAGCTAATTTCACGATGATTCTCCTGAATTCAACTGGCAAATGGAATTATTTATCTTCATTTATTGTCGATAGCTACTCCAAATGAGGCCATGAGACGAGGATATGCAAGCCTGGAGTGAGACAAAGCATTACCAGCAACATTCATTTCCTTGACTGGACAGCCGGTGCCGCCGGTGCCGGGAATGAAGGTGCAGCTGGAGGCACCAGGAGGAGTGACAGTACCCCTTTGAAGAGACTGCAAACCATGTAGTACTTCTTTCTTCATCAAAACTTCTCCAGGCAAAACCCTACTAGCTTTGCTCGATTGGGCATTCAGAAGGAAAATAAGAAGAGCTGCCAAAATAATATTGAGAACACTCATGATTCTTGGTAGGTAAGTACATTTCGTGAAGGAAGAGAGGATATTTATAGCCTAAACTTGTGAGACAAATTGGATACGATTGAGTTTTGTTTACGAAAGATTTGACTCTCAGGCTGTTTTTCTTCATAAAATATTCAAGAAATTGAACTGGTCATAAGCAACAGGGAGTTTGGGTTTCGGATTCAATACCCACGTTCCAATTTTCTGTCTTCTGGGTTTATATTACTATAAATTAATAATTAGAAGAATAAAAGGAAGTCTTTGATTGCTTTATGGAATCAACTTTCAGCTTTGGCTTCCTGTGGTCTTTGTGAGAGGAAACTTCTTGGATACTGCCAGTTGCTTGGACCTTGAATGTTCGAATTAAAAAAAAAAAGTGCTTGTGTTCGTCAATGCTGACATTCATAACGTATTTGGTGATGACATAGAATTTATAAATGACATTAAGATCGTCAATAACTCATCTCGTCGGTGGGTAGCATTAGCTAATCTTTTCCATCTTTCTGGATTAACATCTCTTACATCAAGGCAAATTACAGTCTGACCATGAGATTAAGATCATCAATGACTTATCTCGTTGGCGGTGGTGATGGTAGCATTAGCTAATCTTTTTCGTCTTTATGGATTAGCATCTCTTACATCCACGCAAACTATAGTCTAACCATGTGAGTGAAAGCATTCAACCCAAGTACTTACATTATTAAATAAAAGTCCAACGTTGATATCAATTCAAATCTAACAATTAAGAAGAAAAGTCCGAGAAAGTGGAGAAACAGAATGGGGGACAGCCATAAAATTAAGAATTAAATGCAAGAAAGGACCACCGGCTAGTGAAGGTCTCAATCTTCACCGTGATTAGATTGTTGTACACGACAAGGTAAGGAAACAAAATGGAATTATAATTAATTCATAATGCGCCGCCATTTGCACATCACTTGGCTATTTTCTTGCCTTACTTTATCATATAGATGAAGGTGTTATGCATTTTCAAGCATAGTCTTGATAGACTAATAAAATGATCTTCGAGAACAACTCCATCCCCAGCAACAAAACACATCTAGTTAGGCAGAAAGTAGCCGAAAAATAACTGGACCTTGGTTATCACTAGAATGAATGCCCCACCAAATTTGTGATCTAACTTTGAAGTGGAAAATTTTGGGAGCAATTCATTGTTAAAAGTTCGGATGTAATGATCCGATCTAATCAGTGTAATATTATTCGCTTTAGCACAGTTTTAAGTTTGGTTCTTCTTATGCTTTTCTAAATTATACCTAAACGGATAATATCATGCTAATTGGACTGAATCATTACATCAGTGTGCACCCATAGTTTAGAGAGCAACATGTATTTTGTTGTGCAATGATACCAGATTGGAAACAGTAAGGAAAATCGACAGTATGTCAACTCATTTCATTTAGTCTGCAATGGGATATTATCACTGAATCCCATGCCATCGTTACTCTCTTCCTTGCGCTCCTCCTGACTATAGAGTGTTATTAAAAAAAAAATGAATCAGAACATGAGTGCAGTGATAAAGCTCTTAAAATGTAAGCCACACACACAGTCAGAACAAATTAACAAGAAAAATACACCAATAAGTTCTGGTCTCATGAACAGGGCATGCTTCATCCACTAGAAATTATTTTCTAGAGCGCAAGGTCCAAGTATGGCAGGCCGGCCAATTCAAGAAAAAGGATTACAAATTTTGTTTCTAGAAGCATAATTAGAAGCTTTTTGATCGCATAAATAAGGTGAAGGTAATAATAAAAGTTTAAGGGGCGGTTCAAACAAAATGGCTACAGCCAAAGCTATTTAGTGGCAGCAACAATGGTCGAAGGGAAGTTTCAAACCCAATTACAGAAGACGTAATTGGCTGGAATTTTATATTCAGCAGAAGTGATAACTATGAGGATCTAAAGATAAAAGTAAACAGAAAACTCACAAACAAAAGGGTAACGAATGTTTAAAATCTCTTTATAGGTAGCTTGAGACGGGCAAGGACTTTCTGTGTGAGTTCTGGGTCAATTTTTACAGCATCTGGCTACAGCACAGGAGATCTAATCAATGACATTTCAACATCTAAAAATACACTCATACACGCATAAAATAACATATGTCAACTACACTTATCGCTTACGATTTCGAAGCAGAGAATTTCAAGTGCAAAAGGAGGCATCCTGACCAATCCAGAAAGGAAAATGAGAACGATGTCAATTAACATATTGCAGATCTTATTAAAGACTAACATTCAAAGCAATCGGGTAACTCATACCTTTTTAGCACATTAATGGCTTCTATTGCACCTATAATTCCAAAAAATCCATCATACTTCCCAGAGTGCGGAATGGCATCTATGTGAGAACCCGTTGCAGCCGGAGCAAGCTCTGCTTCATCGCCAGTTCTGCATGAAGGAGAGCAAAACTGAGAGTAAAGTCGAAACCTTTTGAGGACACAAAAGAGAATTGCGAAATTTGTGCTCCAAAGAAATGAGGACAGAAGGTGTTAATGCAAGCTTTGAAACTTCGGAATAATTTATAAATGAACTTGTAAGAAGCATTATCTTTGTAACAGAGAGGACAAGTTTTAGAAAAGAACAGGAAAAGAGAATGAAAAAGTTAACAAGATAATTCTTTATAAAAAGCATAAGACCATGTAAACCTTCTCTTACCTTCAGTTGCTGAGGAAATTATTTGCATTTTCTCAGAAGATGCAGTGTTGAGTGCTCCATATTCATAATATGACCTTTTTCCCATTCCAATAACATATCAACCCAAAAATGGAAACTGGAAGAGAAACTCAAGAGTGAGAACGAATGGAACTGGGAACTCCAGTCCCAGGCAAAGTAAACCGGCCTTAGTGCAAGTTTGCTGAGTTCATACAAAGAAGTGTGAAATTTTATTTTCAACTTGATTATGACTAACAATACCTGATAACCCAAATCCTGAAGAGGAAGATGAAATCTTAACATCTACCAAATACGTTGCCAACTGCATCCTCTCTGACTGTGAGACCTGAGAACCGCATCTAGTTTTTGATGTACCTGCATTTAGATATTGCAAACAGATAACATAAAACCCCAGCTTAAGAGAACAGCCATTGGCGTAAGTAGCACTGTAAGTTAATTGCAACACAAAACGTAGAAAAATATTTTACAACTACTACTTAATTGGAAGCAAGATTAGCATCTTGTACATTACCCGCGTGCCAATACATCCATTTCAGTGTACAGAATCGTAGTAATTGATGGGGTAAGTGAGTCCGGAAAAGTTGATGCCCATCAATCTAATAAGCAAAATGAAAACACACAGACCAAAAGAAAAAGAACATATTTTTATTAGAAAACAAAGAAATCCCATATTATTCAATCTAATACCCTGGTTCCCTTAAAACATTTCTTTCTTATCAGTAATACCCTGGTTAATGGGCATTCCTACTGATGATTATTATTACCTATATTGGGTTTGATTCTTTATTGTTTAAAGTGGGAAATTTCTCATTCACAAATATTGAGTTCCAATTGGATTCGAAAATGAAGAATTCTTGTTAAGTACTTCGAGCTAAGTAATTTTAGCAATATATATTATATTGTTTCATTGTGGAAAAGTAAGCAGTGCAATTTTCATTTATTTTGTTCTTGCAGTGCTGATAGCGTGCTCGAGCAAGCTGTGGCCTTGCCACTTGGGCTCCATTCTTCGTTATTTTGAAATGACATGGTCCTGCCAGGCTTGGTTTTTTTGTTTTTAGAATTTTCTGTACTGAGAGAAACTATTTTTTATTAGGTTAAGCATCCTTTCACCTCTGAATTGTATACTTATGATATGAATGCTTGTCTGTACATTACTCAAATGATTTTGTGCTCTTCTTCTTGTTCTTTCTCTGGATTGATAGATGCAGATGGGATGCCCATATCAATCAGTTTGGCACTAAAACTGTCTATCAGCTAATAACCCCTTCTTTTATGGATCACTCGTGTTTATAGGATAATACTTAATCAGGGACATTGGAGCCCTTCCCTCTTTTCCCGCATGACTGCTGAATATTCATTGAGTGTTTGAACATTAGGATGGGACATTCATTTTAATCTTCAGAAGATGCTTTATACACCACGAATTAGATTACTCAGTGAAAACACAGTGCTCAATTTGGCTTTTTATGTTGTCAGGGCGGAAATTATCATATTGAAAGGAACAGAGATAGACCTTTCGATTTAACTTCAACGATTGAGCAAATTCGTTTTCTCAAAAACAGAAGACCAAGTTTTCAGTAAACCGGGGGAATCAGGCTGACCGATAGACTTATGTGAGCAGTTTTTCATTGACATTGTTGGTTTATCATTCACCCTTGAGGAAGAACGCAGGTCAAAAAATGGGAAACTACAAAGAATCTGCATTTTTAAACAATAATAATATGTAGAATAAATGAATTTCCAAATTGCAATTGAAACAACTTGAATGTAACAGAAAACTTGGCACAGAACATTACATCTATTTGTTTCATGGTGTTTGCATTTAGGTCTTTTGGATATTATTACATTTAGGGGGAAAAAACGATGAATTTTTTTGTTCATCTCACACATCAAAACAAAGTTACTTATTTAGTGGGAGGACTTTTGCCCTGTTTTCTACAGAATTTGCAGTAAAACCACTTCCCTAGAGAACATTTGGAAGTGAGTCAATGGCTGTAGACATTGGGAATCTACCAAGTAGAGATCTAGTAGAATTGAAGTGACTGCTTCGTTTGGTAAGAAGTTACTCTCAAGCATTTTTACCAGACGCTGGATCACACTTCCTGCTGATTGTTCGGGAACCAACATGAAACCCTGCAACTGGGAACATTTTGTTCCTTCTCCTGTCATTGGCCATATCAACTGTTGATGGACAGGCCAATATGCCGAAAATCCTGATTGCTTTAGACTGCTGCAAAGATCGCTTTTCTTATTCAAGTTGTTTCGTCCAGTCAAATGGTTCCCAGTCCTGTGCAAAATCTGCAACTGCCTCCTTCTGTGCCTCCACAGATTCATGTCTCCTCCGATGGTACATGTCTTCTTCCGGAAGACAGAGCATGCCCCTTATGAGACAGCGCTCTTGCTGAGTCACTATACGTTTTGCTATTGGCTCTTTCTGAACCCTTTTTTGTCATATTCTTCTCTCTTCTTCCGGGATTTTCAACTTGGACCATCCTCAAAATCATATTCATCATCTTCCTGACCAGATAGACTGTATTGTTTGTTCTGCATTATCTTTTGCGCTATATGCTTATCAGCATCATCATCCTCCTTTTTTTGGAACAGATGTATCATGAATAACATGCCTAAAAAAAATTAAAAATTAAAAAAAAAAAAGAAAATGAAAATTAATATATCAACTCTCATAAAGATTGATATGATGCAGGGAAAACTATGTGATTACCAAGAAAAGAAAAGTGGGGAGAGGGAAAAGGGAGAAAGGTAAACCTCCAGATGAATGACAATGGGTAGACTAGACCAGGATATTCACAAAAAGCTTTGCCTAACTTATCATCCAAAGCCAGGACTACAGAATGAGTTTAACGTGCATTTCTAAATGAGTTTAACGTCTTTTACCCATAATAGGAGCAAGAGAGGAGAAGGAAGTTACCGTATCACAATTTTATCAGTTTCTTCGTGCTTACTTTCAAGCGCAACTGCATTGCCTTAGCAGCCAACTTGTTGGCACTCCATCCCTCCACGACCATCACGTTATTTGAACTGGGCATTCTTGGTTTTTATGATACCACTTCTGACTCAACATTTCCCTCATCGGTTGGATAAGAATCAGCAGAACCATCCTTGTCTTTTAGGGAGAGAATCCTAATCCAATAGTAACAACACGGGAATTGTGAATTTAGCACAGCAGCAAAGTATGTTATTGATTTTGTTCCAACGTTTGATTGCGTGGTTCTGCGTGGCCCTTTTTGGGGGTCGGATTTGGTCCTACTCTTGGTTGGATTTGCCTTGCATCTAAATAATCACAGGAGCAAATATTTTTGGATAAAAAAAAAAGCAATGAAAGCATCTCAGTTTCGAGGTTTGATACTGGGCCCGTAGATCCTGACTTGGGCTGTCTGGCATCGGAAACGACATGCCACCTGTTCGTCTCAGTTAAAATGACAAGTCGTTTGCTCAAGCGATAGATCCACATGCACAGGCATTGATCGTGCTATGGGATCCGACTGAAACGCATACCATCAAACACAGCAAAATGCGTTTCATCATGCAACTTTAACAATTGGAAGGGAAAAACCAAAATACATCAAAGCCTCATTTCTCAGATGAAAGAAGAAAGAAATAACTGAATGCAACAAAGGCATAAACACTCTTTACATAATTTTTTCTTTCTTATGGAAAGATTACACCCTCACTCAAAATCTAATACCCATCAGTTTCCCCATATTCATTACTTCAACGAACATATAACCCCCCTAATTCGAGGGCTTACTCCGCCGTACATTTCTCTAATGTCCATTTGAAGGTCGGTATACTGTATAGCCATTAACCCCACATGCCAAATTTGAATAGGCCGGCTGGTAATATGGGTAACCATTGCTCTCTGCATTCCTCATACCCATTAAAGATAGATCGGAACCACCCATTTGCCACAAGGTTGGAACCATGCCATCCGTTTGCCCATTCAAAAAGGGTAGTGCAGTTGTTGCTTGGGGAACAAATTCCCTAACAGAATCAAAATGGCCACTAGAAGAGCTATACCCCCTTTGGAACCCATCATCTTGGTAGCTCCGTGTCCGCTCAAACCTACACGAGGGGGGTGACGATCCCCTGTCACTTGATGATATGCTTATATCACACGGAAATGAAAACTGCCTATTTAGCAGGTGCGGCCCATTGCTAAGAGACTGGATAACTGTGCTTGCTCTAACTGCCATACCAGCACCATGTTCATCATCAAGCAAGTCATTGATGATATCTAGGTGCGGGAACTCATCAGCCAAAACACCTTGTGCTTGACGTCCAGATGTACAGGCATCAAACTCATTGGAGATGTGCTCTCGGGATCCACCGGGCACAGGCTTGTACAAGTCAAGGTTCTGAATATCGTTGGCCAGGGAAGATGGATCACAATGCATGATTCTGCTGATATCCCTTTGAGAACTCTCCATCCACTGTTGCCCATTCTGTAAGACATCCCGAGTTACCATGCCAAAAGGAAAGCCTGACTGGATTGGTTTTGAGTCAACCCTTTCAGAGCTCTGGGGTAAAAACATAGGTGCAGATACCAAGGATGGCGGCCGTGAGTATGCAGGTGATGGGTTTACTCCTAAACTCGGAGAGTTAGGATGAGTTAAGCTAGATGAACCAGAACCAATGGGGTTTCCCATTTTGGCATTTCTATACGACTGAGGAACATAACTAGGGGTAACAGGTGAAAGGTCAGGACCCAACCGGCCAGCTGCACTAACTGAACGAGCAAGCAGTGGGGCTGTATGCACCATGGAAACAACAGGAGCAGTTGGCCGAGGTTCGGGGACAAGAGGAGCACTAGAGGGCCTTGACATAAGAGGCACTTGCTGATCCATAGGTTTTTCAGTCTGTTTTGTAGGTGCAGACTTCTGGATCTCAGATTCGAACACACAAGTAACTTGGGATGAAATGCTCAACGCTGCTACTTGATCAGTTTGCTGTTGGCCATTTGAAGATGCTTTCGTATGTGGAAGAGGATCTGGATCTGCTACAACAGTGCTCTTGGATGCTGACTTTAATTGAACAGTGGACTGAAGATTCTTATGAGGGCTTCTTGGGGAGGATGGTACAGCTTTAGGTCTTTCCATCTCAACTAGATCTTCAATGCTCAGTTTCTTTTGCATCGATGAAACTTCTTCCTATTACATGAAAAAGAAATGATCACAAAAATGAAACGATCATCATGACAGATTCATTATGTGTGTGCCTGTGTGTGAAGCTTTTAATCTCTACAGCTTTTAATTTTTCTTTGCGTGGTTATTTCCACAAATTCATGTAAAGCTTTGAATGTGTTTATATAACCACAGAAAGAAAAATTGAAGGCCACAGAGATTAAAAGCTACACACACACACGCACACACTCTCAAAAGTGTTATGTGCATTTGTGGAAATTGACATAGAAAGAAAAATTAAAATCTGAAGAGATTAAAAAGAACAATTCTTACATACAAAAACAAAGAAGCACTACAATTAAGCAAACAGTGGAAAGTTGACTTCACAGTCAAAAACTCTAAACATCTAAGAAAATAAAATATTTCATTCCCTCTTTATTACAATCTGTAAAGATGAACATGTTGCATTTCAACAGCAAACAAAGAATTTTGAACATGGCAACACTAGAAAACTACACAGAGCTACCAAATGTATTTTGGGGCATTTATCATATAAAACATGTATACAAAACTTTTTCTCATTAGGTGTATTATGACAGTTGCTAATCGGTGAATGAAAGCACTTCCACAGTTAAAAATTGTATCCAGCAGCATACATCATTTCCATAAGTGCATTAATTATGGATGTAAAATATATTCTGTCATCAAAAGTGTATTGATCCATAATCTGCTGGTAGAAGAACCATAGAAATCGAGACAATTCCCAGGCTCACAGTTAAAAATTATATCCAGCAGCATCTGTCATTTTCAAAGTGCATTAATTATGCAAGTAAAATGTATTCTGTGTCATTGAAAGTGTATTGATCCATAGGTTGCTTACAGCTTCATAAGAAAATTTTTATAAGACCCTAAAACATTTAGACTATTTCCAGGAACACAGCACATGCTGCTAAAGCAGTCCATACAAGTGTTGGACATGATAGACATGAGTTTCGTGCCCTCAATTAACATACATAACTTATGCTGTTTTGTATAGCATAAGTAATGATGTCTATTCTTGTTCCCCAAAGGAGGAGGATACAATGCAAAGAAGAAGAAAGAGAATTTTCTTTTGACCACTTATGCTGCGCAATTGAATATGGATTTTTCCTTGAAAGCACAAAAATAAAAAGAATGAAATAAGTATCTTTCCCCCCCCAGGTGATAAACAACTGCACAGCAACATGTCAAAATACAAAAAACTAGAAAGCTGACAAGTAAATGAAGTCGCCCAAAGATGGATAAAAACTCCATGCATATGAGATGCTTTGATGCTGCTAACAGTTTTATAATTCTCAGCCTACATAAATATATGAGATTCAAGAGAAGAAATTTCAGTAACTTACCTTAAGAACATTCTGCTCAAGTGATTTTGCCTGATCCTGCGAGGACAAAAGAGCCTCAAACTCAGATTCACGTACCTTGTTGCTTTCAGAGACATCATTATGTTCTGCTGCATCTGTAGCAGGCCTTGATGGCTGATCATCTACTTCAGATGCCCAAATACTCTCATCATATATTGCCTTCCCCCGCTGGTTCTTCCCTCTGCAATTACGAAAATCAAATAAAATGAAAACTTTCACTTGTAGTACCAGAAAAGCAAATATAGGATACTATATACCTGCTTGGCGACTTTTGATTTTGGTAGTTTGTAAAGGTATTCCCTTTATAAGACCCATTCATTACCACTGATGGGACTGAGTCAGTAGAACATGTTGAGGAACTATCATCCATTGCAGAGGGGCTCCTTTTTTCAGTCATTCCATTCGGTATAGATGACAAGCTACAAACTCCACTGCTACTGGCTTCTGTGGGAGCAATAACTTCGGATGCATCAGTGTCCCAATTGACAGGGCTTACATCTCTGTCTTCTGAATCAGGTATAAGTACTTCCACAACACCATCCACTGAATCAGAAACATCAGAGACATCCTCCAGCATATCAGGCTTTTCAGGCAAAGGTTGGGCATCCTCCACAATGGATTGTTTTTTCACATCACTAGGGTTTTCTTCTTCATGTTTGTCTTGGAGAGATGCATTGGGCCTTTCCTCCCTCTTTTTATCTTTCCCCTTGCGATTGTTCCGTTTTTGTTTAGCCTATGTATACAATAAAGAGAACATATGTCAGGATTCCAAAAACGAAAACAAGCCAAATCCATGTGAAATCTAAATTTCTAAGTGAGCAATCATATATTCGTCACAAGTTTAAAAAATTGCACAATATCAAGCATAATAGATCTAACTGTTGATATTGCACGTCAGGTAGCCCTAAAAGAGACAAAGATCAACCATATCAGCAAATCACCAACAAAAGTCAGGTGACATGGCCAAAAGGATGATCATTTGATGACGAGCAGCTAATAAGAGAAATATCAAGCACATTAGAAAATAATTTATAAAAACATATTAGAAAATAATTTATAAAAATTGGGTGCAATGGTCATAAAAAGGATTTTTATTAACAAAATAGGGTAAAGGATTTTCCAATACTCAAAAATTTAAAAGTTTTGTTAAAATATCAAACCTGATTTCTCATGATTTCACAAACCAAGTTGTAGCTCTTGGGGCAAAAGAGTAGGAAAGAGATTTAGGTACTAGATTTGAATCTTAAAGCAAGAGAATATAAGATATCATGCCTGTTTTTTCTTTGATTTCTTCTCCTTTTCGGCTGCCCCACGTTTAGCCTTCTGCTCACTTTCGGCCAGCCATGCTGCTTCCTCCTCACGAATTAACTCTTCTTGCCTCTTCAATGCAACAGCTTCCTGGTAGGCAGCTTCAATTTTATTGCTGCAAATATAGATGAAAAAGCTATTATGGGTAACAAGCAGGTTAAAAAAATATTGTAATGCATGACCCTAAAATTGACTGGGAATTGTCAGCAAAAAGATAACAAATTGCATAACAACCAAAAATACTACCTGAATATATGGGCGAGGACAAAAATTTCCACTGTCCTACGCCCCAATTCTGTAAGTCGCCTTTCATCACGCTCAATTGAATCCTTATTGAAGTCCTCTCCTGAGTTACCATCCTGCATAAAACGGGTATGCATAAGCACTAAATGATTATGGAGACCCAAAATAGAGACATGGATGTGTGTGTCTCTATGTGCATGTGAGTGAGAGGGAGGGAGAGGAATTCAAGATGCTTCATTTTTCTTAAACATTTAAATTGAGAGGAGTCTTAGGTTGATTTTGCATAGTTTGGGAAGAGCTCATATGCAAAATAGCTTTTTGGAGATGTTCCTCTATCTATACATTTTTGGAGTGTTTTTGGGATTAGTGGACAACTTGTTACCAATGTAAATCTCCTTTTCTATCAGTACAATCTTCTAATATTTTTATGAAAAAGAAAAAAGTGAGATAGAGAAAGTGTGTGACTAATATTATATACAAAATTGACAAGAATACGAGCATAAGCTGACACTTACAAAGTGATGGTGTTGTTAACATATAAGAATTAAAAAAAAAAAGGAAACATAACTTCAACATGCTAAATCTCACCTTTGTACGATTCTGAGGACCCTTCTCATCTTTTGGCGGCAACGGTTCCAAAGCAGCCCTCTCCAATAGTAGCAGAACATCATCCACCAAGACAAACATATCATTATCCACGTGAACAATTGGAGCTGGCGTATCTTCAGCATCTAACAACTTTACCATCCCTTTCTTGCACTTAGATTGTCCTTCAAGAGCCTTCAATCCGCTATACAAGGAATCCATTACCAAAGTAGAAGTGACTTCCTTCTCTATGAAAAAGTGCTTTACAACTACTTTCAGAATTACATCTGTTTTCTCTCTAGACATACGGCGCCTGGCATTTTGGTCAATTCCCAACCAGAAAGCACAGAAGCTGCAACAACAAATGATATATTATCAGTGCCAACCAGAATGAGTAACTACACGTGGCCATACATGCACACCAAGTCAGCACATTAATATAAAAAGCATAATGTTAATCCATCTTCATAAAAACCAGATAAAGATTCCAAGGAAAAACCTTCAAAACAACATCCAAGCAGCTAAAAGAAATAATCAGTATTTTAAGTTAAAGGTGATATATACTACTATACCTTGACCACCTAGCTTTGTCCTCTATCAGCCTCCCAAGTTTTCCTCGCCTTTCTTCCACAAAACGCCGACAAATCTGCTCTACGTTTGTCAAATAAACCCTAACAAGTTCTCTCCTGTACTGACAATCAAGGCAGCGAAAAGGGCGATCTGCTTTCTCCCTACAAACCATAAACAAAATATAGAAGCTTTTATTGAAACAGACAACACTCTATAGAAAATGCTTAAGAAACTATAACAGAGCAAACCTGCAAATCACAATTCATAAAAGCTACTTATCAGATGCCACTGATGATGATAGGCCCAAGGAGAAATTAATTTCCATCAATAAGTTACAGATTACCTGATGACTTGAACTTGAGCTATTATAATGAGTGTGTCACCGTCTTTAAACCCATCAGAAACTTTTGATAGCTCCATAAACTTTTTCCACCCCCAGTCATGCTCTTTCTTCCAAAACCGATGTAAAGTATCTGGAAGAATTTTCATTTAGTCACTCATAAATCAAGAACCCAAGTACCATATCCAAAGTAATTTTCAACCAACCAACCAGAATATTTGGATTTCTTTGGATCTCTATTCACAACGGCAATTGTAAACTGAGCAAAATGACTCCAACCTGTTTGACAGACAAAGAAAAACTATAAAAATAGGACTACAATGACTGAAGAATAAATATAGTTGGAGTAATCTGAATCTCAATGACAATATCAAACCTGGAAGTAGTTTGTCATGATTAGCAACACAAAGAAACAGAGATAGATGATTGTAAACATCACACCCTTGGGGATAAATTAGAATATACCTATCACCATAGCAAATGGGATAAATCATAAATGTGGTAACTTTTCAACCAGCAGAATGGAAGTCATAATCTACTACAACATTGATGATTAAACTAATGACTTTGTGAGTTGCATGGATGATAATAAACTAATGACTTTGTGAGTTGGATGGAAGATAATAAACTAATGGCCTTACAAGTCGTATGGAAAAATTCATGGCAGAAATAAAAATTAAACAACCTAAAATTTAATACTGAAATTTAGGCATTTCTAATCAATGATCAAGTATATTGCATAAACTAGACATACATATGATACCTAGAGATCTCCCTCCATGAGAAGATTAAAAAGATAAACAATGCACCAAATAAAGAAATAACAATTGAGAACTAAATAAATTAAAAGCATGCATGAGAAACCATTCATATTTGAAACCCCATACCATTTGTAGCCACCAGCTTCAAATGCATTACTACGAAGTTCTCGTTTGCTAATCTGTGAAAATTTCTCAATCTTCCACGTGTGTTTCCCAAATAACTCAGAAGGTTTAGGCCCTATACAGAAGTGTTCTTAGCTTGAGAACCAGAATGGAACTAAAGGTGATTGAACATAACATACGTTATAGAAAGATCAACGAACATTTCTTCATGTTGAGTCAGACAAAAAAAGCAAAGCATCAAGACTGACACAACACAAAAACTCATGAGGTAACAAAAAAAATCACAAGGCAACCTTTGTCCTACTTCCATGGCAGACAATCAAATGGAAAGCAAGCACATTTAGACTCCATCAGTATCACCTCATATCAACTGCTTATATCATCAGAAATGTATGCACTGACCTCTGATGTTCGAAAGAACGACTTCAAGAAATATCCAGCGAAATTAAACATTTGAGCACATTGAAGCAAGTTGAAGAAATAATGACAACTGTCATAAGCCCTGCCCATTTTTAGTGTCTATCCTCACCCTTTTACCTTTTGAAAAGGAGGCAGGCATTATTGAGGAGAAAGAAGAAAGATAACTCAAGATGTACCACTCTATGATAATTAGAGAAGCACCACTCAACATATCTCTTAGGTGAAAAATTGTACTATCATATATCACAACAGGAGGCTCGGAAAAATGCACAAATACAATGCTTTTGGATTCTGATATATGGCGGGTAAATAAATAATTGACAAGAAAACATAACCTAGTCAAATAGATATACACAACAACAAACTGCAAGCCATCAAAAGCTTCTCTTCCAGTACATACTCTCTTAGAACCAAAAAAAAATCATCTAAAACAACTATATTATGGAGTAACATGCATTAAAATTTAAGAGTCCTCAACATCCTCCCTAAACAAGCTTAGAGTGTATAACAGCATATATTAATATACTTTACCACAAACATAGAAAGAAAGCAAAAAAATTATCAATTTATTTCAGGTTGTAGTCACTGTCATTTGCTTGTACTTCACTTTTTCCTTGAACATGAGCTTTTTTAAAAATCAACAACATAAAGATTCCATTAGCTGACAGTATCCAGAATAACAGAATCCCATAACCAAATCATAATTTACAGGGGCATGGAACACAAACACAATCAAAAGAAAAGTTAGGGAAGCAAAACCATACAGCCATCATCATAATCATCATCGGTGTCCCAGTATGGGGGCGAAGTTGACGGGGTTCCATTTTCCACCTGCTCAGAAGACCGCCACTCTGCCAATGCTTCCCCTGATTGACAACGCTGCCCACTTGAAATCCCCTCCACAGACCTTCCAACTCCAGACTCCTCGCTCATAATCCCCGCCATTTCCCACTCCAGAACTCCTTCCCCCACACTCATTCAATTCCACTCGCTACGTAACAAGAAAACCACATAAAAAAGAGAGAAAAATATAAAATAAAAAGTAACATTAAGCACAAAAATTACATTCGTTAATACTATGTACCCTTCAAAACATACTTAAGAACATAGTACTAAAACCGCCAATACCAGACTCAGATTATATAATAAATTTCTTTCACCACACATTAAAAAAACAGCCTTTGGCTGCCAGGAGAAGTAGAAACATTAAAAAAAAAAAAAATTGCATGTTCAATTTTTCATCAATTGGGACTTATTAAATGAAACCTGCAATGAAATAATCATAAGACAACAATTTGACCCGAATGCTATTAATATTCAATTTTTTCAATTTCAC
>CP135539.1:5893019-5904837 GCA_032402905.1 Khaya senegalensis | reverse complement strand
TTTATAGTTTTTTCCTAATTCTGTTGCTTCAGAGGATTACGGTTGTTTAGTTGGATTGCTCAAAATCAAATTTGGGTTAGAAATTGAAGATAATAATACTTTCAGACTTCTTTTTATGTTCAATTTGAATTTCGTGAAATTGAAAAAATTGAATATTAATAGCATTCGGGTCAAATTGTTGTCTTATGATTATTTCATTGCAGGTTTCATTTAATAAGTCCCAATTGATGAAAAATTGAACATGCAATTTTTTATTTTTTTTTAATGTTTCTACTTTTCCTGGCAGCCAAAGGCTGTTTTTTTAATGGGTGGTGAAAGAAATTTATTATATAATCTGAGTCTGGTATTGGCGGTTTTAGTATTATGTTCGTAAGTATGTTTTGAAGGGTACATAGTATTAACGAAAGTAATTTTTGTGCTTACTGTGACTTTTTATTTTATATTTTTCTTTCTCTTTTTTAAGTGGTTTTCTTGTTCCGTAGCGAGTGGCATTGAACGAGTGTGGGGGAAGGAGTTCTGAAGTGGGAAATGGCGGGGATTATGAGCGAGGAGTCTGGAGTTGGAAGGTCTGTGGAGGGGATTTCAAGTGGGCAGCATTGTCTATCAGTAATTTGCCAGTAGACCCCTCCTTAATATGGGTGTAGACCTCAGACAATAACATCACAATACTTACTCTCGGTAAGCCCTTAATTTGTAAATAAAAAAGTAGACAAGGGGATTGGTATTAGTGATGAAGTCTTGAACATGTTTATTATTTTTGAGTAGATTTTATCGTTCTTGTAGAAAAAACTCAATTAGTAAAACAATACCAACCAAAAGCTTACACATAGATATCATAAAGCCATATTAGTTTGACTTAACAATAGTGGACTCTTGTGCACACTAGTTGTTTCATCAAATCTTTCACATTTAAAATTTTCTACAAATTAGAGCCTTTAACTTGTGCTTGTATCAACATTTTGGGCTTTGAGGGAGGAGAAATCAGTACATTGGATGCCATGTTTGGAAAATTTTTCTCATCTATGACATTATGATGGCTTCAAGGTGTTAACTTTTATAAAATGGTGTTTCAAAAAGGTTAGGCTGTGTATCACATGGTTATTACAATTATGTTGTTCTAGTATCTCCATATGTGCTCAAATAAACAAACTCGTCAATATGGAGATCTGTTAAGTTGTTTTGATTGTTTTTAGTCATTGAGGTTTTGAATATGTAAAAATTAGATTTTAAATTACTTCTTCAAGGAATAAAGGTTTACATATAATTACAACTGTTCCGAAGCATAAATCTTCTTATAACCCTAGACAAGGTTAAGAACACATTAATTATGAAAGAGAAGAGTTTGTGAGGTTTCACAAGCTTTGTTGAGATGTAAGGAGGAGTGGTTCAAACTAGAGGTGTACTTAGGTCCATTCACTCTTTGTGTCGCATTCATGTCAGGTTGAATTCCAAAAGGTCAACCTAACATCGTACATAAGATCATTAAATTCGTGCCGTGCTTGTGTAGGCTTTGATCTTTTTGTTTTTATTGTTTTATTAATTAAAATTATTTAAAAATCACTTATTTGGTTTTTATACAACTATTGCTACAGGTATTGTCGACTTCTTTAGTTTTTCAATTATATTTAAAAGTTGCAATTGATTATTAGTACTTTTTGCAGAAAAATGTGAGCTCCACATGAGCCAAATCATGCTCTTATGCTGTCCTGACTTTGCTATTTTTTGTGTCAGGCTTGTGTCAAGCTATCTCTACCCATTTTACCTCTTTAGTTCAAACTAAATGCTAGTCTTTGCCTCATATTGTATCTTAGTAGATGTAGATAAAGGTTGCTGACACAGCGAGATACTAAAAAAAAATGATAAATTTCTCAAAATTAAGAAATTTTTTTTTTAATTATATCAAAAATTACATTGAAAACAAAAAAAATAACTTATTTATACTAATCCTAAAACATAGAGTTTTAATAATACTATAATATAAAATCCTAATAATTTTAGAATATGAAATTCCAATAATACATGAAATTCTAATAATTCTAAAATGTAAAATTCTAATAGTTTTAAAATACAAAGTCTTTACAGAATTCCTAAAATAGTTCTAATTGCTGACTGCGTCAGTTGCCCTGAATCAAATATTATCACTTTTATGCAACACATTGTTTATTTATTTTTTATTTCTCTTGAAATTATGAGGTGCTTTTGCTATTCACCAAAAAAAAAAAAAATAGCTGTTCAAATAGATTTGTGTTTGAATTCCTAATTCTATTTGTTAATTTATAATGCATATAAATTTTTGCATGTGTTTGGCTTTTGTCTATATGTTATGGCTCAAGCTAATTAAGAAATATGAAGCAATATTGGTGATGGTTTTAATATGGAAATTGTGATGATAGAAGAAAGGAAATGGAGAGGAAGAAATAAGGGAGGATGAGCTTCAGGACTCGATTGTGGTGTTGAGAGGGAAAAGTGAATGACTTTTAAGGGTAAGCCCTTTAAAGAAAATAAGGGGGGCCTAATTGTGGAAGCTAATATTATAAGGAATGAAAGGGCTTGCTTTCTTAAAAGAGTAGCAAGTAAAGTATTTAAGTGTCTTCATCTTCATTGTGGGTATTAAAAGAAAGTTTGGGCCAAAAACTACATGTATGGAATAGATGTCAAAAGTCCCAATTTCTCTACAACCTATAGAAGTTATAGTATAAGATAAGACAAAATGGAGTACAAGGGATTGATATAGGTTACCCATTTAGTTTGGGTTGAGGGTTATTCCATTTGTTAATTAAACTCGCTATGCAACCCAAAGAACAAACAAAAAATTGAGCCAGCTAAAACATGTAATGTTTTGTGGTTGATATCTAAATTTGAAATTTAGCTAAATCTGTCATTGCCCTTGTTGCAGGTACTTAATGGTTGATGAACTATCATGGATGAGTCTGGCCTTCCATTTAAAGTTGAACAACTGGCGGAGTCAAGATCTTTTCTTCCAGGTTATCGGGGTGCATGGTTCCGAAGCAAGGTATGTTTTAGGGTTATGGCTGGGAATATTAAATTTGTTTTATCACTTTTGATATTCTGTTATACTCTGCTGTGGCCATGCTTAGCTAAATACTAAATTTTGTACACAGTGGTATCTAATTAATTTTGTAACAGAATCAACAAGAATCTAACTTGTGGCTGGATCCTATGATTTTTATATTTGACTTGTTTTTGCTCCTTAGATTCTTATTGTAGCAGCATTCATTCATCATCCTGATTGTTTATTTGTTTTTACATTCTAATTCATGGTTTGCCCTTTCTAAAAGTAGATAGGTCCAGAATGAAATGAAAGATGACTTAATACAGATTCAAAGGCTCATCAGTTTATAGTTTGGTTTTATATGCATTGAAGGACAATAAATTTTTATTGTCTTCCAAAGATAAATGCGGCAATCCACAAAAGGTTATGCTGTCAATTTGCATGTCAGAAGTATTTAGGTGCTACTAAACCAAATTGTGACTTCAGCCATCAAGTTTTAAGCCTCAAGGAGGCCCAAGCTGAAAAACCACTTGCTTGAACCCTTTGATCTGATGTGGGACAGAGATTGCTTATTATCTTTACATGAAACTTTTGTTTCTTTTGATCAGACAGAATAGAAAAAGAATGAAATTTTGTAATGGGATAAGTTATTATGATGAATTTTGTTCAGCGATCTGCCAGTTTTCATGTTGAAGCAGCTGGTGATATTGGTCATCTGGGGAGAATTATGCTTCATTTTGCTATAACTGTTTCTTAGTTGTTGTTTTTTCCCACCTTAGTCCACAATTTAATTCTCTGGTGATATATGCATCTATTATTTTTGTTTACTCTCGGATACACACTGCACAGAATTTTATGTCAAATCACAAGTTTTTGATCTGCTTCTATGTCTTTAGTGTCTGTTCACACATGATTTTAGATATTATTTGGGTATCTTATTAATGAAAGATCACTTTTTTGCTTAATAGTGCTGGTTCTTTCTTTAATTCCATCACTTTTTCAAAAGACAATTACTTTATTGTCATATCTGTTGTGTCTTTTCATGCATAGTTTTAAATAGTTTAGGTCTTAATGAAGATCGTGTTTTTTGTTTGGTTTCTTATGTCTTTTATCAGATAAAGAAAATTAGCTTGCGGAAAAAGGAAATGATGCATGCCTTGGAATTTTATGACTTTCCAGATGAAAGTGAGTAGTATCTCCTGATTGTGTGCTTTTGCTATGCCATTCTCTTTCATGCTTTATGCTTGTCACATATTTAGCCTCAAGAGTGAATGCTACCTTGACTTACTACCAATACAAAACCCTGGGCAAGCAAATATACTAAAATTTTCTCGAATAAGAACAAAATTTGAGAGTACAGTTTTGAGGGGGTGTGCGAACCAATTGAGAGTTATCTGCCAGAATAGACAGCCTCCTTTTTAAAGTTTATAAAACATGATGACCATTAAGCAGGTCATATTGTTGGTCACAAAGCTGTCCATTAAAATAAAAAACAAAACTGTAAAAACAGTGAAAAAGTAATTAGCAAAATTCAATATATCAGTGTACAAGGCTGCTGTGGGTTTGTAGTCCAAACACACAGATTCATACTGTGCTTTCTCTGAAGAAAACTATAGCTCCTGAGTGGTGATGGGTGCATAATTTCATATTTACTTTATAAATGTTTAGAAAATATAGACAGTAGTTTCTAGTATTTTATGACAGCAAAAATTGTGCACTGGCTTTTACAGACAAAAACATGTGATAGACTGCTTAATGGATTTGTATTTCAAACATGAACACACATTTTTGTGCTTTCCTTGAAGTCAAAATTGATGAGTGGGTGAGTGCAATATTTCATATTTTTTCTTGTTTGTATGAAAAACTAAAGAAATTATTTTCTAGATCTTGCATGGTAGAAATACTTGCATTGGATGGGATATTATGGTTCTGTCTTTTAGTAGTTATTTTGCTTTTATTCCTAATTGTTAGATGATGTGCGGGCATTTCAGAAGTACGATGGACGAAGTTATATCAGAAGCCTATTGGTGGTAGTAAGTCAAAGAAGTTGAAAAGGCAAATAGTGGTTCGCCCATCCTTTCCCCCTGTGTATCGGGAAAGTCAAATGCCTGATGTCAACAACATCACAGAAGAGGTGGTTATTGTCAGGGATGCATGGAAGGTGGGGGATTTGGTAGATTGGTGGACTGATAATTGTTACTGGTCTGCTAGGCTAACTGAAATACTAGGGGATGGTAAGGCCCAGGTAATATTTTTGCACTCTATTCATTTATTTTATCTAATTATTGAGACTGCTTCATATAAGTTGTTTCTTGTTATTTTAGTTTACGAATACTTTTGGTTGGCTGTTACGGGTGATTCTTGTGGTACCATGTTTTTATCTTACTACTCTTGTATGCAGTAATGGACTCTCAGTTTCTTATGTGTTTTTCCAGTCTATCTATTCCCTCCAGTTATTGTGACGTAAATTATTTCATTAGGAACTGTTGTCTTATTAACACAAATATCATCATTGGAGGAAGTTATACGTTGTCTGGTGTTGTCATATCATTGTGAAAATATCTTTTTTTTTTAGCCATTAAATTTCTAGATACCTGAATGCTTCAGATCATGGCTTATTGAGAATTCAGTACCAGAGTATCCTTCTTGAACTGTATACTTGTCAATTCACATTAGATGCTCAACTAATTTTCAATATGCAGAGGTAACATACCTTAACCCATAGGAGGTGTGGGGTAAGGGCAGAGGGTACAAATTCCCCCATCCCAGAACCATTTGAATTTTTGAATCCATTTTTCCATCTTGAAGTCTTTTATAGTTCCTATTCTTAATAATCCCATGTTACCCTGTATGGACCCACTTGCAGTTAGTTTGACAGTTAGTTACGTTTTCTAGGAAGGAAGAGGCTGGCTGGTTGGATCATGAATGTTATAATGCTAAATATCATGCGTGTCATTAACATTTGGGGCAGAGCTTGAGTTCTAAAATCATAAACTTTTTCAGTAATAGTGTAAAATATGCAGTAGGTAATAGATATTGTTTTAAGAATTTAGAACAGTGTGTTGGTGTCTTAAGAAGCCAGATGAATTTTCTCAAAAATGTTGGTGCAGGGAAACTTATTGCATTAACATGTTCCCAATAAGTGCTTATACCACTTGATATTTGGATTCTTTTTTTTTTATTTTCCCTTGAAGTTTTTTCTTTGATATATAAATGGGTCTTTGCAAGAAATACCGGATTAATGTGACCTTTACAGTACATTGGAAATCTTGAGAGATTGGATTCTTTATAATTTTTGTGCTTTGTCGTGTAAAAGTAAATATGCAATTGTAGAATTGCCTGGTAGGCCTTTGGTATCATTGCATATTAGCACATTTGTGACAATTGAGATTTTTCCCCTTTTCATAAATGTTAATATATTTGAATACTCTTAGTAGAGAGCACTTCATAAGCATGTTATTAGAGGTGGCAAATGAGGCAGCCCAGCCCACGAAAATAGGGCCCACACAGGCTCGTGGGCTAGGTCTGCATAAAAAAGAAGAGGACCGGCTCACATGGGCCCGTGACTAGGCCAACCTGCTGGCTTAAATGGGCCTGCCCAAAATTTTAAAAGAATAATAAAAAAATAATAATTTAATTGATGTATAAGTACAAATTAATTTAAAATAAAAGAGTTTTAATTATTTGATAAATAAATAGGTCAAATGAGTAAAATTGTTTACACAAATTATTTAATATTTACTTATAAAATTTAAATTTATAATAAGTATATATTTTATATGTAACAAATAGGCCTAAGGGCTGGGCTTGGCCTGCGATGGGCCCTTATATCTTGGCCGGGGCCAGGCAGGGCCTTCATTGTTCATGGGCTGGGCTCATTTTGCGATCTCTAGTACTTATGAACACCATATCATGCATACTCTCTGTGCTGGAGGACTCTAGTAGAAAATAAAAAATATGATAATTGAATAATTCTAATATGAACATCCTAATATCTTTTGTGTGCATAGGGTTTTCTTTTTTTCAACATTTTTCCTGTTTCTCCTAGGGGAAACAATTTTGTTAATTGATAAAATCTAAACTCTGTACCTTTCTTTTTACAAACCTCACTGAGAGAATCACAAATCTCTCTTTGATTTTATTTTTTGTTTCTTTATGCTTAAATTTCAAGCTTACATATGAGCGATTTTCAAGAGCCATAATGTTTTACACAGATATGTACACCATTTTTATGTGCCTTTTTTTTGCTCTTTAAAATAAGCTTCATCGTATATGTATACTCATATTCTACAGGTCGAGTTGCCTCCCCCTCCTGTTGGCGAGGGTTCATCTTATGAAGTTCAATGCAAGGACCTACGCCCAACCTTGGAATGGTCTCCAGATTATGGTTGGACCGTGCCTATTTCTGTGGGGGCTCCCTTCTCTTATATTTACATATTTATGGCTGTTTGTATTCTTTTTCATTTTGTTCTATTTAGATATTTTGCTGTTTAACCCTGTTGAAGTAGCTTTGATGGCTTTTTAAATGCACGGCACAGATGCGATTGACACCAAAAACAGTTTTATGCTAAGAAAGGAGTAGTAAAAAGCTATTAGGCTTTGTCTGGGTTGTGGTGATTCTGCCTTGCTTTAAAAATAAAGTTTAAAAAGTGTTTGGGAATATCAACTTTTAGTCATTTTCTCTTAATATCTAACATCTTGTGCTTTCATCCCACAGCAGGTGTGGCTTAAAAGGCACCACACCTCAATACCAAACAATGCCTGAGTGGTTTATTTGTCTACCTTTATGAGATGCATAAGATTCTGGATCACATTAACTGGGGACATTGATTGATTTTAATGGTTCCCTCAAGACACTGTTGCCAATTCTTTTGTCGAATCAGAAGCATGATGCACGTATGAGTTCATATACTTGTTGATAATGCTGTTAAACTTTATTTTTCCTAGTGATTGAGGGATTGGAAGAGTATTCATTATCTTATGCTTCTGTCCTTTCACCATCTGGCCATAAATCTATCAACAGTCATTTACGTTAGATGTTTGCTATGCTAATGATTTTGAATTTGTCTCCATCTTTCATTATCAGTCTCAAAATTCAATAATGGTTCTGCTCTGTTCATGTTAGCTTAGATTCTTTGACATAAGAGCTGCTTGGAGACTTTGGATGGTTGTATTGCTTTCTATCTTAAATTGTGGAATAAGCTTTGGTTCAACTCCTGTCTTATAATGATGCTCCTTCTACTCTCTTTGGTCTTAGATACCTTTTATTGAAATGTAAATGTCATGTATTTGTTTTAGTTGGTTATTTTTTGGTAATGGTTTTCTTGTTGCAGGAGAGAGAAAATAGCCATTGTTGTGCTCGATTAATCAAGCCTGCAAATCCTGTGAATCAAGGTAAGAGTGATGGCAGATTCAGCATTTCTCTGATTATCTTTTAGGTGCACATCATGTAAGTCAAGGTGTATTTCCTTTTACTTTTCTTGTTTCATACTGCTAATGCCTGAAATTAGTAATTGCCAATAGAGGTAGACAACTTGATCTAAGCATATTGGTCAGTTCATATTTTTCCATTCAAGTTTGTGCAACTTCAAATTTCTGAACTCCTAATATCTAAGTTCCAACTTATAGGACTTTATTAAGCATGGGATTAGGTGCAGAAGAAATTGCTTTCTCTGATTGCTGTTGTTGCTTCAATAGAAACTTCCTAAATGCAAATTTGCAGTACCCTGTATTCTGTTGTTGCTGTAATTGATCCGTTTCATCTCTTTGGTTTGGACATTGTTTATTCAGTTTGGTTTCTTGGAATATAGGTTACCGCAATATCTTGTTAGGAAATTGTTTTAAATCGATATAGATTTGAGGCTGATCAACAACTTTAACTGTACGACATATAAAGATGATTGCACAACAGCTTGAAAATTGTGCCAGCGTGTGAAGAAACCTACCTGGATTGGATCTGTTATATGATGAACAGATTCATGTCTTCTTATATCCTTGTTGAATAGAAAAGCTTATCTTTACTTTTCCTATAGGCATTGAGAGGGGAGATTCCCTGCTAAAAAAACCACATGAAGATGATGGCTTGATGCCCCCACCCATAAAACAGAATCCCCTTGAAGGTGTTTGATAATGAAATGATCATAGCACGAACTTCCAACTGGGAGTTCATTATTTTGTGATTGTAGTTAGATTGTTCCTCATCTGTATTTTTACTGCCATTATGCTGCTTGCTACATTTTCTGAAATGGCTGCAGAGGGTTCTCAAAAGTTGATGGTCCGTCCGGTGGAGGAAGTGAGCAAGAATGCTCAGCCAGGAGCTGGGGCATCAGTTGAATATAATGCTTCATTTTCTTCTCGAATGTCAACTAGTACACTACCACCTCCAGAGAAATTGGAGCGACATCCAAAGCGACCTTTGAGCCCTACTGCTGCCAAGGAGACAAATTTGAGCTTTAATGTGGTGGATGCATGCATTGGAAAATCTAGCTATTCAGATAGTGTTTCAAGTTCACATATTAGAGATGCAACTGCTGAAATGCTCATTACCGATTCTGGGAATGAAAGTTACGAGAATAGTGGATTCTCAAAGAAGATAAGAAATGATGGAAACATTCCTTTAAATTCCTCATGTTCTGATACAATAGAAGCAGCGATTATAGACTATGAGGAACTTATAAACCGCGTTAAATGGATTAAGCATATCTTGCATTTGGGGACTCGTCCATCAAACACTAGTCGGCCATTATGGAAATATTTGGAGCATCGCTCATCATCCTTTCACAAAAAGGTGAGCTTTTTTAAATTATTATGTTTGGTGTGCAGCTTTGCATTAGTCAAAAACCTAATATGACATTCTTGTTTAATTGAAAATCCAGGATTAAATAGAATCCACTGTCAAGCCTGGGATCCTTTGTGCATGCTGAAATCTATCAACTTCTTTTCCAGCAAATATGTTGGATGGGGAAGTGACATTGATAAGTAAGTTCTCCAGTTTGATCTACTTACTGCTACAAAATTTGTTAGCCCAATTCTCACCCTCGGCTAGGAGGGTGTGCTCTCATGGCAGATGGTGTATTTTGGCCCGGCCTTTTTCTTTCTGTGGATGGTTGATCATATAGATATGTATACATGTACATATATACACACATGTAATATTCCAAGTTTTTGGACAATAGACTGAACTTTATTAGTTAGGTTTGAATATTTTTGGACCTGCATGGTCTTACACGAAATTGATGTAGTGTGATATGATTGGAAGAATGATCTTATCCGCCGCCATTAGTTACAAATTTGTATTATTAAATGATTTAATGATTATATTTTTACTGTGGCACAGAAAATATGTTTATCAATTTCTGTCCCATTACAAATCTGCATATAGTGATAGTAAGCTCGGGCATCTAAAAACCCAGAGACAGAAGTTTGGAGGCTGTTTGATTTCATTCCCTGAAATCATTTTACATCCAGTGGTTGAGGGGGGTGCAAGGGCCTTAGGTTCAAGTCCTGACCACGCCTGTTGAATGCTGATATGCATTCAGTTTATCCCTTAATCCTGCTTAATACAGCTTGAGGCATGGAACTTCCCTCCCATTGAACCCATATCCCAGTAAGAGCCCCGAACAAGTGAAATTCCCCTCTCCCCTTCGGAAGAGCCTATCTTATTCCCTCTCCAGCGGATCAGACTTCTTTGATTTCAATAAACCGATTGATTGGGACAGTGCCTCCAATTAAAATACCAGAAGCCCAAGGACGGCAACACGACTGAAGTGGAAGTGTTTGTAATTGCGACGGATTTTCGGACCAGATAGCTGAGATACTAAGGGAGGATTTTGGACTGCACACTCAATTATCTCTATACTGCTCGGGTGCAATAATGGACTCTGCTGGCCCACGAGCTATTAAACTCAGCGTCACAGAAAGAGTGCGTGTCCTTATCGATCTTCATACTAGTCAGTAGTGTTAATCATGATAATATGCTCGATCGATCAACAAATGGTCCACAGTATTGATAATGTCGTATAAATACAATATAACCCATCCTTGCAATTAAGAATGGCAGCTGCAAAACATGTTATCTGAGAAATTTTGGTTTCCTTGCAAGCTTCCACGTCTGCAATTTGCTTACACTAGTTTATTTGTCTTTCTATTCTGCTAAAAGACAAGCCCTTTAATTATTTATCCAACATCCATTCTTGATACTGCACTTCAGAATATCTCTATAATCAATCAAACTCAAAAGTTAACATCTATCGCCGTTGTATTCACAAGAAAGAATTTTTAAAATAATTTATTTTTAAAGTTATTTTTTTAAATAATTTATTTCTAAAGATTTTTAATAAAATAATTAATTTTTTTTTGAACTAATTTACTTTTAATGACCAATTTTATGCTGCGTGACAATAGTGCAAGTAGCTTTTACCACTTGCACACTACAGCAAGTCAAAAACACCACTTGTGTGCTACAATGTGCAAGTTAAAAAGGAATATTTGTTCTATGCTAAGTGTTAAAAGGACACTTGCATGCATGCTATAATTTTTTTTTAAAAAAAGTTAAAATATAAATATTAAAAAATTATATTTATTCATAAATTAAAAAAAAATTAGTTTATTTTTTAAATTAAATATAATTAATTGTATTAAAAATAAAAAAATAATTTTATTTAAAATCAATTGTGTAATATAATGGTGCAAGTCATGAACACTAGGGTGCTACTTACCACTTACATGTACAGTATTTTTTAAAATTAAAAATATAAAATATTAAAAATTATATCTAAAATAATAAATTTTAAAATTTATAAATTA
>CP135539.1:5853523-5888422 GCA_032402905.1 Khaya senegalensis | reverse complement strand
TTCATTTGTTAGACGATCTTACCACATTAATAATGTTAATGTAGTAATACGTCATACTTAAAATTCTCTTTATTTTGTATATATGTAGATTAGACGTATGTAAATAATAAATAAATATTAATTATCTAATAAAAAAATATATCAAATATTTTAATTATTATATTATAAAAAAAAGTATTAGATAAAATGGTGCTAATCAGTATAATTAATATGATAAAATTATTTAATTAATATGATAAAAAATTTATAAAATTAGTTTAAAATTTTTTATTTATTATTAATAAATAAAATTTATTAATTAAATGATTTTGTAGTATTAATTATGCTTACTTGAACATTTTATCTAAAATTTTTATATATTTTAATTATTATACACAAGCGCTTTTAGAATAATATTGCACACGCAACATTTGGGTGTATTAAATTTTGAACGATGCCATCTGACATGTTATAACACTACTCTTACATGACATAAATGGCAGCTTCGGGTTTCCGGTGTGATGAGCAACTCTCCATACATATTGGTGCTGGACTGTGACATGTACTCGAATGATCCAACTTCGGCTAGGCAAGCAATGTGTTTCCACTTTGATCCCAATATCTCTTCCTCGCTAGCATTCGTTCAATTTCCACAGAAATTTCATGACATCAGTGCAAACGATATTTATGACAGCCAGATTCGATCTGTATTCTGGGTATGAAAACTTAACCATAATTTTGACTTAAATTTTTAGCATTGTGTTGTTAATTTGACCCTTTTGTTTTCACCATTTCAGACATCATGGTACGGTTTTGATGGGCTAAGGGGACCAGTGTTGTCTGGTTCAAACTTCTATATTAAGAGGGAGTCGCTACTTGGAGTTTCTGTACGAAAAGGTAAAATTGATCAATTTGTTGGGAAATTCATTGGTGCATTATCTTTTGTCGTTTGTCCAAACTTCGACAGCACATGTTGGGAAGGAATCCACTGTCGAATTGCTTCTCTCACGGATTCGGATTCATATCTTGAGTGAGCCAAATCTTAACAGTGTTTTGAGAAAAGATTTTTCACTAAAATTGGCAGTATTAAGGCATAATATAATCAAGTTTTATGAATGGTGAACGTAATTCAGTAAGCCTGGCATTCAGTATTTTGCCGCTATTCGAATATAATCCAATTCTTTGTTAATGAACAGGTATGGATCTCATAGAGCTCAAAAATTCATTCGGTCCATCCAATGAATTCCTCAAATCTCTTCGTGTAGACTGCAAGCCTAGCATTAACAGTAGTGATTCTTCAAGCACATTGCTGCAGGGGACCAAAGTTTTAGCCTCCTGTGCCTATGAAAATAACTCAAAATGGGGTGAAGAGGCAAGTGTTGATTACTATGTAATGGAAAAACTAAGATGGAAGAGAGGGAGTTACTCACATTGATACTATAATTACATTCATTTATGCTTAGTTGTTTACTAAATTACCCGGGCTGGTTTTGTTACAGGTTGGTTTTATGTATTTTTCTCTTCTAGAAGATTACTTCACAGGATTCATACTACACTGCAAAGGATGGACATCTGTGTATCTAAACCCGGAAAGACCACAATTTTTGGGTACTTCTACCACAAACTTAAATGACATGCTGATTCAAGTCACGAGATGGTATTCCGGATTGGTTCAAGTTGCAATCTCAAAGTTTTGCCCTCTGATATATGGACCGCTGCGTATGTCTTTTCTTCAAAGCATGGGCTACGCAGAACTTGCATTACACCCTCTTCTTTATTGCTTGTCCCTTTGGTGTTTTGCCACTATCCCTCAACTCTGTCAAATGCTTGGCATCCCTTTGTACCCCGAGGTAACAAAACAAATACTAAAGAGAACTTTCTGCTGTTAATAGACTTAATTAGTGCGAGTAAAACTCTTATCAATAATGTTAATCTCTTTTCGTCTCACAGGTTTCGAGTTCGTCCTTTTACATTTTCTTATTCATTTTCCTGTCGTCTCATTCAAGACATTTCTACGAGGTGCTTTCGACTGGAGGGTCAATCAGGATATGGAGAAATGAGCAACGAATATGGATGATAAAGTCAGTTACAAGTTGTCTATACGGAAGCTTAAACGCCGTTATGGAGAAGCTTGGTTTAGCAGATGCCAGCTTCCTGCCGACAAATAAATTCGTGGACGATGAACAAGTCAAGCTATACAAAATGGGCATTTTCGATTTCCGGACATCAAGTATGTTTCTTGCTCCATTGGTTACGCTTATTATCTTGAACATGGCAGCTTTCGTTTCCGGAGTTTCGAGAATGATCATCACAGGAGATTGGCAGAAGATGTTTGTGCAAAATTTTCTCTCATTTTATATTTTAGTCATGAATTACGCCATCGTTGAAGGGATGCTAGTGAGGAAGGACAACGGCCGCATTCCACCATCGGTTACTCTATTCTCTGCAGTAATTTCAGGAATTTTACTGCCTTTGGTGTCTATTACTCTCAAGCGTTAAGTTGTCACATTGTCCATTTTCTTTGTAACTTCTTATTGATTTCTTGATTAGGAACATTCAGAGCAGTTGTACGTGTTGTCTGTAATTTGCTAGTGAATGTAATAAACGAACAAGACCTAGCTCTTCGTCAAGTTGAAAAGCATTTATATCAGAAAGTCATATCATAAATATAAATTAGTTATCCATTCTGCTACTTTTGGAAGGATTTGATCAATCAAACAGATTAAAATTCTCTTTTAATCTTTTGTATCTCTAAATTAGGAGAGGATCTTTATCCTAATCAAAATGCATTGCGGCTAGTGTCATTATCAACGGCACAAGACGTCGGGGAGCAAAATTTCTTACTATAAATCCAAATTGGCTTGATAAAATGCAGTGCCGAATAGTGTGACTCTTACAGATTTGGACACATTACATGATACATACGTCTGGGATGCCTAGATCTTTTGAAAATTTTTTTCTGAATGAAAATTACTTTTGCTTGGAGCATTCTTGGAAAGATATCATCCTTTTGTTTTCATCACAAATCACTGATCTCTCTCTCTTGGTACCATCTTGCTTTCTCTCTTCAATAGTGCATGTACTGTCATCGTCACATAAATGCATGGAACCACCCTATCGCTTGGCAATTTAACGTCAATAATCACCCAGTTAAAACATAAACAAGTGGACGAAGACGACTGGCTCCAACACAAACTGAAAGTGAAGGAGACGTATTGCTGTAGTCTCCGTTGGAATTACGAATAATTGAGAGCTTTGCATTAGCTGAATGACAAGCATCTATAGCCGCCAAAAATTATGTGGTTATATTCTCTGCTTGCCATACATTGGTTTCAGAATCAAATTAAATAGCTTATATATGGATTATCATCTTAAAATTTTTTCATTTCTTCCAGTTTTTGGCAAGTCATTGTGAAGATATGCACGTATACCTGTAATTTAGTTGAATAGTCAGCTACATATTTAATGTCTTCTTACTCCAGACAAAATTCTGAAAACCACAAGGACCTGAAATTGGAAACTGGAGCAAACAATTGTAGAACTCTGTTGGCATTTTCCGAAGCTGGTTTGTATATAAATTGGCATCAACTAATGGCCTCTGTTCTTATAACATCTTGTTGAGAGATGAAAATCCGTAATACCTAATTATTGTCCAATTAATTTCCTTACATTTCTCTGTAAAAGGGAAACCTGCAGCTTAGAGAGATCAGTAAGCCATTCCTAAACAAGTTAGACGTCGCTTATCCAGTAGTGATTCTTCGTTCCTGTACAATTCAGCAAACTCGTGCCACTGTTAAAGAACTATACATTTTCTTCCACTTCACAGCAATATTATTCCTGCTTTGTAATGGTTTCACAAATATTTTCCATGGAAACGATGTACCAAGCTTAGCATATCAGTTTGTATGGCATAAACTTAGTAGTTAAGCCCTCATCGACATTTTCACCTGCTTTCGTTACGGTTAAATTCATCTATCCCAAGCTTACTTAATTCAATTAATCCATTTTTACAAATTTTAAAAGATTTTTAATTCACATTTTTTATTTGATATGTGATGTAACATTCTTACTTACTTAATCACTCACGTGATACTCTTATCACAATCTAATTTATTTATTATAGATCATTTGATTTGAATTGTTCACTCTTATAATCTTTGAAAAATTCATAATTTAAATAACAATATCTTATTAGGGCTGTAAAGTATAGTTATTTTGAGTTCACATGCGAATAAAATTTAGATTTACTCTTATCTCATTTATCATAGATAAGTGTTTGTTGTCAATTTAAAAAACTAACATATTAAATAATATTGCGTAGTTATTCTTATAAATTTATGATAAACCTATATTCTGTTCTATATATTGAACATGACACTTGTACAATTTATGAAATGGAGCACTAGAGTGATTCAAATTACTCTTTCCAAGTTCAACTCTCTCACATATTGGGATGTCAAGAATGTCAATTCTCCAGAGTATGTGATATGGATACTTGACATTCCAACCCCTTTTCTCTGTGGCTCTTCTCTTGTGCAGCATAGTTCCCTAATTATGCCACTTCAATGCCGCAGCTGTGTACCCCAAGGCGTTAACTGTCCAAGCGGAGAATTCTATTTCCTTCTTTATTTTTTCTAGTACATTAGATAGTCTATGAACTTGTTTATAACTGCTATATTTTCATTGAATTTTGAAAGCAGTGACAGTTAAAATGTGTGAATGTACTTTCAGAACTTTTTGTTATGATTCCATTTTATAGAGTTATAATTAAAAGACAAAAACACTTCCATTCCAAATCCGTCGTAATAATGTAGAAGCTAACATGCTCCTGTTGTCACTATTCACGCGACGTTTTCCCTGTCGGTGTTACATTTAGAACTTCTTGGAATTAACACAGAGTTCAGATAATAAAGTCAGGTTCTCGGAGTCTATTCGGATGCCTAGACGCGGTCGTGGACAAAGAAAGACTTGAGAATTATGAGAAGGGTAAATTTGATTTCCAGGGAGCTGCAATGTTTACAGTTCCTTTATCAATCTTTGCCGTGCTGAACATGGTGTGCTTCTTTGGGGGACTAGGAAGAGTGATCTCATTGACAGTAGTATTGCAGAAATGTATGGACAGGTTTTCCTGTTTTCCTTCCATTTAGTTCTCAGTTATCCCATATGATGCCAAGCAAGGGCAAAGCACAGAGCTGCTTAAGACTGTTTCTTCTGCTACTGTTCTCTCCAGCTTTAGGCTCCGAGGGTGGATAAAATAAAATCTGACGGGGCCGGGCTAAAAATACAAGCCCATCAGGCAACTCAGTTAAAATGTGACCATCGGCGTGGCTAAATAATTTGTCATATAGATTAATTCACGTGCAGTGCACGTGGGAAGATCGTCAAATTGAAACGGGGGAGCCACTAGTAGCCGCCCATTCGAGATTCAAAAATTTTCGGGCCTTCTGCTGTCTTTCTCTGTTCAAATCCTTCTGCATCTCAATTACACAAGGAGTATTCATGGAACCACCAGGTCTAAAGCTGATAATGGTCCAGGGCCCACGCTCCGGCGAAACCCTGGAATTCAAACCTGGATCTACGATCCGCATCGGACGAATCGTCCGCGGCAACAATCTTGCTATCAAGGACGCCGGCATCTCGTCCAAGCACCTCATAATCGAATCAGAATCGGGAAAATGGACCGTCCAAGACCTGGATTCCTCCAATGGTACCACTCTCAATTCTGCCAAGCTTCCGCCCAACACCCCCGTCGATCTCCACGAAAACGACGCAGTAAAACTGGGAGAATACACCTCGATCTTGGTCCAAATCATGACGGACCGCCTGGATGAGTCGGTAGTAAAGCCGAGGAGGAATCCCAGGCGTCAAGTGAATGTAACAGCGGCTGCGAGTGTGAGAGTGACTAGGAGCCGGAAGAACGCGGAATGTGTGGAGAATTCGGAATTACATTGTGGAGTAGAGGAGAACCAGAGTAAAATTGCCAAAAAAGGTAGAGGATGGGGGAAGAATTTACAGGAAATGCCACAGCATTGCGAAGTTCAAATTGAAGGTAAAGAAAATTTGAACACGGAATGTGAAGAGAATCAGAGAATTACCAATAAATGTCGGGGAAGGAGGAAGAATTTACAGGAAATGTCACAGCAGAGTTGCGAAGTTCAAATTGAAGGTAAAGAAAATTTGAACGAGGAATGTGTGGAGAATCAGCGAATTACCAGAAAAGGTCGGGGAAGGAGGAAGAAATTCCAGGAAATGCCACAGCAGTGTAGCGAACTTCAAATTGAAGGCAAAGAGAATGTGGAACCAAGGGTAGAACCACCGAAGAATTGTGAAGTTCAAATTGAAGTAAAAAAAAAATTGGAACCTGGGGAAGAACCACCAAAGAATTGTGAAGTTCAGATTGAAGGCGAAAAAAAATTGGAACTTTGGGAAGAACCATCGAAGAACTGTGAAGTTCAAGCTGCAAGTAAAGAAAATTTGGAACTTGGGGAAGAACAACCGAAGAATTGTGAAGTTCAAGTTGAAGGTAAGGAAGATTTGGAGCCAGGGGAAGTACCATTGAAGAATTGTGGAGTACAAGTGAAAGTTCAAGAAAAATGGAAGTCAAGGGACATGCAGCAGAAGAGATGTGAAATAGAAATAGATGGTAAAGAAAATTTGAGATCCGAAAAAGTTACAGAAGGTGATGTTGGAGAAAGTTGTAATAAGGATGAAGATATGGTAGAAAGTGGGGTTCAAGACAAAGGGCCAGATTTGGAGAGGATGACGCTGGGGGAATGGTTTGATTATATGGAAGTTTATTTGCCGAAGCAGATAATTGAAGCTACTGAGGAGATGATAGAGGGGATGAGGAAGAAAGCTGAGAGAGTTCGCGAATACATGATAGTGCAGAAGAAGGGTAAACTGTGAGATATGGACACTTTCCATTGATTTGAGTAATTTTAGAGGTACACTTCTATATGCTTTACCATGGATTTTAGAATTGGCTTCATGGAATGCGTTGTGGTTACTATTGTGTAGTTTATCTTTATGTTGAAAAAGTTTCCCATTTCAAAATTTTTGATCTCTTTGGTCCATAAATTTTCTTCAGAAAAGAGTTAGTGTTAAGGAATTACAAAGAAAGAGCATTATCAGATTCTTCTTTCTGGATCTTATGCCTTAAGTAATTATCTTTTAATGAGTATTATTGTTTGAAGGAGTACCAATAGAGGGGGAGAACTATCGTTTGCCTATAAGATTAGGTGTTGTCATATGCGATTCATTGAGTACTTAAAGGTAGGAAAATCAGTATTGGTTTGTTTTATGCTTAATGTACTATCATATACCAGAACAACTATTCTCATTTGTAGGAGGCAATGATGATAATTTGTTTTCATTGAGTGCTATTAGGATACAGCAGTAATGAAAAACTAGCATGTGTGGTGGAACCTGGAAAGGGTCTCTAATACTGCTGGAGTAAAATCAGCACTTATTATGGTTAGTCATTGTTATCATCTAGTTATCCACTAATCCTAATATACACATTTCGTTGCATCCTAGGCATTCCTTATTTTCTTTGATAAGCTTCTGTTTATTTGATCTGATGTAGCTGTAACTGATCAAATTTATGGATGAAAGGTAGTATGTGATCAGATAATCAACAAAGAATATATTGTCAGTTAAATGGTGGTGCTGACCTGATTTTTCCAACTTGTTAATATATTGTTCGTTAAATGGTGGTGCTGACCTGATTTTTCCAACTTGTTAATATATTGTTAGTTAAATGGTGATGCTGACCTGATTTTTCCAACTTGTTAATAGATTGTTAGTTAAATGGTGATGCTGACCTGATTTTTCCAACCTGTTGTATGTCAATCGTTATGTTCCTTTGTCGAAATTAACAATGATATAGTTATTTCCAGGTCCTCCCAAATCTCAAAGGCTTACAAATTTTTGACTTGAAATTATATGTTCAGGGACAGCTTCTGGAGGCACGTGCAAGAAGCACTCTTTACACCTTGTTGTTGGATGACAATAATCAGTATGTTTTACGTTGAAGGATTCAATGAAATGGTAATGCGCCTGATGATTCCCATATTTCTAATCATATGTTTAAGTGGAGATCAGCAAATCTGATGCTTAATTTGAGAAGATGGGCTCCTCATCTAAAGTGTCTCAGATGATGACGCATTTTAGTCAAAGAGGTGCAAAATGGATGTTGCAGCTAAGTTCACTGAGCCACTGATTTTCTGAGGAAAAAGTCTTGATTCTCCTTTCTTACTAATTCTATTTGGGTAAATGCCTTGGTTTCCAAACGTTCATGTCCTCAGTAGTCTAAAAGTTCCAAAATTAAAATTTGTGATAGTGTATATGATAGCCGAACTCTCTACCCAAATTCATGGATAACTCTTTAACATTATTTGTAAAATTTCACTTGCTAGTAGAAACTGATTCCAAAAACATGGTGTGGTATCGGTTTATGAACTTACCATCATCAAAATGCTGGTTGACGATTCCATGAAGCTGTCTTTTGTGGTTGGTCTGTCGTTAATTAGATTGGATTTAGGGTCACATTGATTGTAATTGGTGCAGAAAGCTTAAGAAATGATTCGTAAATGCTGAGTTTTCTGCCAATGACGGGTTAAGTTTTAGAGGACATAAATTGATGGAGGCCGGTCCAAGCTTACGTTACTCCCGAGTGGCTTTAATTCACAGTACCGATCACTGCTGGAAACTCGTTCTAATAGTCTTAACGGGATAATTTATGATCTTTATTTATTACTGTGTCACGTGAACAAATTTAAATTGAATTTGACATGATGGCATCTACAGCTGCAGCCACCGATGGGACGACAATTCTTACAAATTGACCTCTCTGGTTCTCTGTTGAACCCTTGTCGACCAAGGAAAGCCCATCAATTTGTTTGAAAAGTCACTAGTGGGAAAGGCATCTTTTCCATAACAATTTTGAGTTATTGTGTTGTGTTGGTATTGTTATGTTAAAAAAATTAATTGGAATTTAATTTTTTTTAATAATTGTATTAAGAATTAAAAATTTTAATTTAATATAATTATTAAATATTAAACGGAATTGTAATTGTATGATATCAAATATTTAATGATTGTGTTAATTCACATGTTATATTCGTATGAGATTGACCTCTGTGATTCTCTGTTACTCTCCCTTGTCAACCAAGGAAAGACCATCAGTTTGATTGGCAACCGGCCAACCGTTTAATTTTCCACACAGATATTTAGTAAAATTTGAGGTCTTTATTTTACTTGACAGCCAAGAACGAAACCAATCATTAACTTAGAGCTGAAAGGAGAGAGCAAAACGACAGGTGACTCTGATCAGTTACCTTCCGTAGCCACAATAATGTCTACTTCTAGGAAGTTTACTCCAGTCCTTGATCATCTTATTCGTTATAAAAGGGGACAGAGGTGGAGCATGGCTTTCATACTTGAGCCAGAAAGCAGAGCCAAGCAAAAAAACATTTCGCTAAAGATGGAGAACAATTTTCCTCTCCATGTTTGCCATGCCAATAATTTGTCAATCATCACAAACAGGTTACATGCACTCTTCCATTGCATAGCTATTGCTTTCCTGGTCTACTATCGACTCTCTTTTCTCTTCCAAGAAACCAGAACCGTGCCAATTATAGCGTGGCTTCTAGTTTTTGCGTCTGAGCTGCTTCTGTCCTTTATATGGCTCCTTGGCCGAGCTTATCTCTGGCATCCTGTTTCTCGAACTGCGTTTCCGGAAAGATTGCCGGAAGATGATGATCTTCCGGCAATTGATGTGTTTATATGCACTGCAGATCCAGAGAGGGAACCTACTATTGGTGTGATGAACACTGTACTCTCAGCTATGGCTCTGGATTATCCGCCGGAGAAACTTAATGTGTATTTATCCGACGATGGAGGTTCTCCTACAACTGTACGTGGAATGCGGGAGGCTTATAGGTTTGCAAAATGGTGGCTTCCCTTTTGCAAGAGGTACCGAATCAAGACAATATGCCCGCAGGCTTATTTTTCTGAAACAGAGAAGGATGATACAAATTTTGGTGATGGTGAGTTTACGTCAGAGAAGAAGAAGATTAAGGTTTGTTGAATTGAATTATTTTGTTATTATCCAAAATCTCAAATGTAAAATTATACTTAAAAATAACTTAAAATGGAATTAACATGGTTATTAATTTGCTATTTTGGTACAGGAAAAATATGAGATGTTTGAAGAAAGTGTAATGAAGGCTGTAGAAGATGGAGAACATGGGAACATACGAGATCACTCTACTTTCATTGAGGTAACTCTATTATCATTTTCTATATGCAAGTTATTTCATTTAAAATACCCAATTCAATTTGATTTCAACAGGTAATGCAAGAGCAAGCAGATCATATTCACATGCCTCTACTTGTTTACGTTTCTCGTGAGAAAAGGCCTGATCATGCTCATCATTTCAAGGCTGGAGCACTCAATGTTCTTGTACGAATCTCCCTACAAACCCCCTCAAGGTTATGCCTTTATATATGAATGAATGTAAATTCTCATATTAACATTGTTAATTAATGCTTGCAGCTTCGAGTCTCTGGTGTAATAAGCAATTCTCCCTACATACTAGGGCTAGACTGTGACATGTACTGCAATGACCCAACTTCAGCTAGACAAGCTATGTGTTTCCACCTTGACCCAAAGATCTCTTCCTCCTTGGCATACGTTCAGTTCCCTCAGAAATTCCATAATGTCAATAAGCATGATATTTACGATGGCCATTTAAGATCTGCATATCGGGTAAGGAAATTAAAGCCTAATATCAGGTTAACTAGATAATATTTAAGCAAGACAACAAATAGAAGCACAAAATTAGTAATCATATATGCATCTAACTGATTCACTGTATTTGTATTCTGCATCCAAGGTACAATGGCAAGGCATGGATGGCCTGAAGGGACCAGTTTTATCTGGTACAGGCTATTATATTAGGAGAGAATCATTATATGCCAGTTCTACAGAACAAGGTATCTCCAATTAAGAGCTGTTTTGAAAGATTGAACGAGTTGATTGATTTTGAGAATGCCAAAAAAAGACCGAAATTTCCTCCTTTTTCTGATTGGTTATGACTTGTGTTTCTAATTATGCAGCCATGAATGGTTGTCGAAGAATAAATATTGTAATCGATCATGAATTTATTTTGATGTTAATAAACAGGAATTGACCTTGCGGAACTTAAAAATTCTTTTGGCGAATCCAATGTCTTCATCAAATCACTTCGTGATAACTACAAGCACAACAGTGTCAATGGCAGGCATTTTACCGGCACATTGCTGCAGGAGACCAACGTTTTAGCCTCCTGCACTTACGAATACCAAACAAAATGGGGTGAAGAGGCAAGCTTTTAATATGTCAGCTTAAAGAGAATATATCATGTTTTCTATCATTATACTATGAAATAACGTAACATAACATTACATAAATCCTTGCTTTTGATATCAGGTGGGTATGTTGTATCAATCTGTTGCGGAAGATTTCTTCACAGGTTTTATCTTGCATTGCAAAGGCTGGACATCAACATATCTTACCCCCTCGAGGCCACAGTTCCTGGGTTCTTCAACGACAAATTTGAATGATCTACTGACTCAAGGCACCAGATGGGGCTGTGGATTGGTTGACGTTGGTATCCAAAGATTCTGTCCTTTACTATATGGACCGTCAAGAATGTCCTTCTTTCAGAGCATGTGTTATGGAGAACTCTCTCTTTTCCCTCTGTTTTATTGCTTGCCTCTATGGTGTTTCGCTACTGTCCCTCAGTTGTGTCTTCTAAATGGCATCCCCCTGTACCCTGAGGTAACAACATATGCTAACAAAGACTGCAAATGCATATAATTGCTATGAAATATTCTTATCTGAGTTATGTTTTCCATTTTATCACAGGTTTCGAGTTCATTCTTCGTGGTGTTTTCATTGATTTTTCTATCGGCCATTTCTAAACATTTGCAAGAGGTCCTTTCAACAGGAGGCTCAATCAACACATGGATTAATGAGCAGAGGATGTGGATGATGAAGTCTGTCACAGCTCATTTCTACGGAAGTATGGATGCCATTCTGAAAAACCTTGGCTTGAGAAAAGCCAGTTTCTTACCAACCAACAAGGTTTTGGACAACGAACAAATCAAAAGATACGAAATGGGTAAATTTGATTTTCAGGCATCCACAATGTTTCTTGTCCCAATGGTTTCTCTGGTAATATTGAACGTAGCAGCCTTTGTTGGCGGAGTTTTTAGATTGATTGCTGCAGGCAACTGGGACAAGATGCTTCTGCAAGTTCTGCTCACGTTTTACATCTTGATTATCAATTTTCCAATTGTTGAAGGGATGGTAATCAGGAAGGACATGGGAAGAATTTCACCATCAATCATTCTATTATCGACTCTATTTTTCATTATTTTCTTGTTCTTGGGATCTCTCACTGTAATGAGTATTCATTGAAATTTCCGGATAAAAGCTTACCTATATTTGGTGAACGATTTTTAATTACATGTAATATTGGGTATCATCAGATACCACAACATGCTCTCTGTTGTTGATCAACTATTTTAAGTTATGCTAAAAATTTAGATCAAAATAAAATTTTAGCATTATTCTCGGCAAATACTCGCTCAATCACACTGTTTTTAGAACGTGTTTAAATAAATATAGATGTTGAGAAAGAAGCATCAGTCTGCTTGAACTGTTAAATAGTCACCTGTAATTGTAATGGAATCTCTCACTCTTCATCTCTGCAAACCAAACAAACTTTCGGCTATAATCAACCGTTCGTGTTCTCTCCTCCATGCCATAGTCTTAACGGGAATTATTTACTACAGTCTTTCTTCATTTCTATCAAGACTGCACCCTCGCTGCCTCAACTTCTAGTCTTTGTCTCAGAGCTGGTTCTATCTCTTATTTGGCTTTTTGCTCAAGCTCATCTGCCTCATCATTTCAAAGCTGTAGCACCTAATGTTCTTGTATTTCTCTGTCCCTCGAGCTCTACCTGTTTATCTTTCTGACATCTGTGCGTGCTTAGCAACTCACCTTGCATATTGGTATTAGATTGTGACATGCACAGTAATGACCCAACAGCTGCAAAGCAAGCAATGTGTTTTCGCCTTGAACCAAAAATCTCCCCCTCGTTGGCTTTTGTCTTCCCCAAGAAATTCCGCAATATTAGTAAGAGTGACATTTATGATAGCCAGTCGCGAACAATATTCGTGGTATGTTGGTGAAAATCTTGGTCTTCCTATAATTTTCATGCGAATCAATACTTTAAACTGGTACCTTATCTGCCAATTAAGGTATGCACACACCAAATCACAGTTCCAATCTAATCTTAATTAGAGCCCAACTCATTCAGCTGTGAACTTCTGAATTCTGAGTGATTCCGTTTGGTCTTTAACATAGAAGGTGATAATTTTCGTTAATTCCCGAATCCTGTTTCAGGTAAGATGGCCAGGTATGGATGGACTTCAGGGAACAGCGTTGTCTGGAACTGGATTTTTACATGAAGAGCGAAGCATTATATGGAAACTATTCACCTGAAGGTTTGCCCATTGTCCTAATCTACCAATATGTTGCTGCATTTCCTCATTCCGAGCAAACATAGATAACCAGTTTATTCAGACTCCGTAAATAGAACTAACATTTTAATTCCTTTTGATCGTAAAGTTCAATGAAATTATTTGGAAGCAGAGCAAAGTTGGGATATGGAGGACATATCTTATGGCAACTCTAATCTGCAAGGTTTGATTAATTTGGCATTCTATGTTAACCAAAACATGAAGCTTGGCTCAGCGTTTAGTCACCTTAGAACCATGACAACTTTTTCTCTGCGCCCTCTCCGCAAATTCGATGCTAGCAAAAATGCACTTGCATTCAACAAATATGACAGTATCCTGGGTTCTGAAATCAATCTTATAACTCTTAGCTACTGTCACAATCATCAGCCCTATTCATCCTTTTACATATCATGGAACATATTCGTTAATGTCTTAATGATTAAATTACTCAGCCGTAAACTGCTTTTGTATTTTGATTCAGATCTGTTTCATCTGAAAGAATCTTTTGGTCCTTCAAATGAGCTGATCATTTCTCTTCAACGTAGCAACCAACAAAACATTATTGACAACGACACTTTGTCAAGCACACTGCAAAAGGAAGCCAATTTTTAGCCTCTTACGCCTATGAGAAAGACACTCCGTGGAGAAAACAGGCAAGTGACCTTCGCGAAACAAAGGAATCCATTATTGCTATTAAGTATTGTGTCATTAAATCGCTGGCTTCAGCTTCAAACCAGATAGGTTTCTCGTACAACTCCGTGGTAGAAGATTACTTTACCGGATTCATTTTTCACAGCAAAGGGTGGAAATCTGTCCTATGCAAATGCAATCCATCACAGCCAGCATTCTTAGTTGGAGCTACCACAAGTTTGAATTAAGGTAAATTTATAGATAACTTGTGATATAAATAGGTTTAAAAGCATGTGACGTTCCACTCTTCAAGTCCATGGTTTATGATATTTTCATCTATTTTCCTATTTTCCCTTCTGAAATATTTGGAGGAGGCTCTCATAACAGGCGGTTCAGTCCTGACGTGGTGGAATGAATTTGGATGATAAAATCATTCACTTGCTATTCCTATGGAACTTTAGATGCCATCTTGAAGTGTTTTGGAATGAAACAACCAAATGTTTTGCGGACAAATGAAGTTTCCGATGACGAACAGGTCGTATTACGCCAGTAGAGTAAATTCAACTTCCAAATGTCAACCAACTTGCTTGCTCCTTTGGTTACCTTATTCCTATGGAACATGATTGCCTTTGCCGGAGGAATTCAAAGAATGGTAATTTCAGAAAGCTGGAACGAGATGATAGGACAAGTTATCCTCTCATTTTGCATCTTAAAAATGAATTGCCCAATAATTGAAGGGATGACATTGAGGAAGGATAAAGGGAAAGTTCCACCTTCCGTTTTCCAATTATCTCTTGTTCTCTCCATCATATTCTTGTGATTGAGCACTCAAAATCTCGCACCCTTAAAGCTTGTCAAAAAACGAAATGTTCTCATTGAGGTGAGAAATCATTGAAATCATGAGTTCATTCTTTTAAGTTTTCCCCTGATGCTGAAATAGAAGATGCCCCATTAACTTCTTGTTGCTTTCTATTCATGCCGGTACAACTAACTGCAGTTAAAACTCTGATTTTATGTAAACAAAGTGTTTGGCTACTGAGAAAGTAAAAGAGAAAAACAGAGAATTGTATTGACTTTTCTTATTCAATCTATCAAAAATGATCATTCAGCTGTACATGCTTATATGCAAGTCAAGAAGGCTAATTAACTAACCTTAACCACCTCACATGCATGATTCAAGAATCAGAAACTAACTACAACAGATTAACTAAATAATACAGCTGTAAATCCTACTCATTGCCAACTATACAAATGCCACATCAGTTCCTGAATTAGATTCACAACTACAAGCAAGCAAAATCATCCAGCTTCATTCAGGTGCTACTTCTCAGCTTCAAGTCAGCTCAATCTTCCAGCTTCTACTTCTCAGCTTCACACATTACATTGAAAACTGCCCTGTTTCATCATTTATCATTCCATTGAAATACACAATAAGCGAATTGGGCGAAAAATTGCATGATTTTAGCGCTTATTGCTTTCTCTCTTACATCACAACAAACAGTACCGCGAGGGTCTAGCTTCTTCACTACTGAGATTTTTATTCATTGATGAATCTGTGGGTGGAATTTTAATGAAGAAGATTTCGAACTCGACCCAGTATTTACCACAATCCCAACCGAGTCAACAGACGATTCCATTGTTAAAAAACTCCGATTGGGCGGTGAAACCTTCATTTCTGACAAGCAAACAAGTGATCGGTCGGTAACTCCGGCGAGTCAAATTCAGGTTCACCAAGGAGCGCAGATGGGGGAAAACTCAAATGGCTGTTCATCTAGAAACTGAATCTAGCAATAGGGAAATTAATGAAAGCGAGAATATTGAAAGTGGCGCTCCAATTGATGACGAAACGATGATAGGAGGGTTGGTGACGCTAAGGAGTAGTTTGGATGAACAGAGACAACGGGTTTCAAATATATGCTTGCGATATCAAGTGGGGAAATTAGCAGGGAGGATCAACGGGTGCAGATTATTCAGAGGTTCAGAATGGAGTTAGAAGCCTTGAAGCGAAAGTACTTTGAATTGGAGATGGAAATGGAGTTTCCGAAGCTTCAGATCTCAGATGCATGTAATAATAGCGGAGGCAGTACTGATGCATGAACGTTAGTTTCCATGCTTGTCGATTACTGTTTAATTCAGAGAGACTCATAGATTAGAGTTAATTTGTGTAAGGTCTAAAATTGGCGAATTAGGATTGACATCAAATAATATAACTAACAGTTATATTAATATCCAATTTGTTGTAGGCATTTGGCATCTATGGACTCGGCTCTGTCGTCATAAGGGCCTTGTAGTGAAGGGAAGGGCATCTATTTGAGACGGATGTCTCCATAGCCACCCACTCGTATCTTGATTACACCTTTTTAGTTCATGCTTTGGGGTGTGTTTAGATAAGATTGCTGAAAATGGGCGAGTCACCAACCAGAATGCTCAAAAGAGTACTGAAGTAGTATTGTTGGCGATTCATCGGAAAGTAATAGTTTATTAATTCATAATTAAAATAAATTAAAATTAAAATAAATTATTTATTTTAATTATAAAAAATAAAATCAAAATAAAAAATTATTTTAAATTATTAAAATATATTTTATTATTGTTGTTGTTGTTGTTGTTTAATTCTAATAATAGTAATTATTATTATTTAAGAAATTGTTTTATTAATAATTAATTATAATAATAATAATAATTTTGTTAATAATAATTATAAAAATATAAATAAAATAATATTAATTATTATATTTTTATTTTTATAATTAATTTTTAATTTTTTATATTTTTTAATTAAAATAAGGGATAAAATAATATATTAAATTATTAAGTAAGAGTAAAATAGTCAATTTTAAGAATAAATTTTATTTTTAAATTTTTTTAAGAATTAAATTTTTATTTTTGTTGTATAAGCTTCAATAATTTTATTTTTATTCTCATTTTTATTTTAATAAATAAATATAATATTTATTCGAATTTCGAATTTCGATTCCCGTTAAGTAAGTGCACCACGTAAAACAACCTAAAGGCTGGACTGAGAATCAGTGGGCAGCCAACCCAGTCAACTCGAAGCTGCACCACCAATCACAACCTTTGCCGTACTTCAGAATAAAAAAGGCTACAGCAATTAGTACTACTACCACTACAAAAATCTGTCACTTTCTTTCACAAACCGCATAATTTTGCAACCAATTAAATCCCTTTTGATAGTTTCCATGGAGTTTGCAATAGATTAACTTGTCCATGGTTAAAGAGAGAACAGAGGGAGAAAACTGATGGCATGTTTTTTCAAGCGAGAGCTAAAGAGAAGCAATGCTAGCAGCTGAAAGTTTGATGTGACAGAAACCAAATGGGATGCAAATACTTTCAGAAATCAGCTTGGCTAACTGACAACTTCAAACAAAAGAACCCATTTGGCCTACGATATCGCTTTCATCTTTGTCTTTTCTGTCATGCATAAACATGGCAATAATCATCCATTAAAGTGGCTCAAGCTTCAGCCATAGCCATGAGTGGAAGAGACGGCAACTTGTTACACTGCGGGTAAACACTGCGATTTCGGCTGCATAACCTTATAAAATCACGGCCTTATATAGCATCGCATGCACGCACCTAATTGGCTTCTACTCTTTCAAAAAATCCCAGCTAAATGTAGCATGATCTTTTATCTCAATGATTTCTCTGATCAAACTTACTCTCTTCCTCACTGTAAAATGGAAAAGAAAAATGTGGTGTGCACCGAGATATCCTTTAGTGAGATTCTTAAATCTAAGCTTTTTCTTTGAATGAAATAAAGTTGGCTAGAGCTGCAGTGCCCACACCTAAGCCTACGATCGAATTCTCTTTTGTTGTGCACATTGGAGATGCAAAGTTTTAGTACAAAGTTAAGACAAATGGCCTGGCTAGTGCAACTTTTCGCCTTTTGTGAACAAGAAGAAATTCAATTGGATCATTTGCTTGTTATTATAGATAGATTTTCTCGGTAGAAACCGTCGTTGATGGAGGCCAGAGACAAAATTCTTTACTAGTGTGATTTAGTGTGATTATTACAATAGGTATATGTTGAAAAATTAATAAATTGCTATATGGCTTCAAGCATGTGAATGTGTCCTAGCACGTGGTAAAATGACAATATCATCAGCAAAACAAAGAAAAGAACAAATAGTTTCTAGTGACTGGAGCAGATGCTTAATTCACATGCTTATGAATGTGGCCAAGATTAGAAGAAATTTCATCTATGGGAACAACAATGAACTGCCATTCATGAATCAAATCACGACTCATAATTAACTTACATAAAATTTTGTTATTAATTATTGTTACCTCCACTTTTGTAGAATAGATTCCTCAGTCCCAGCTTATCTTTTAAAATGAACTGTTATTCATGAAAAATATGTATAAAGTTCTTTGTTTCATCTTAAGTTTTACTTGACTGTCAACGAGTACATAATTAGATAGTTCCTCGAGTCAAGAATTTATCTTTAATTCATGCATCTCTAATATTGTTACAGACCCCAGAAATTAGAGTCTGTGAATTTGAAATAAACAGGGAGTCAGTGCAGGCAATTGAGATTAATTGTAGTTCTTCTTCTTCTTGTCAGTGGCATGGATGGAAGTCTATGATAATCCTCGTTGACTATTAATTAGGTTTTAATGATGAATGAGCATTGTGGGACACGACAGAAGAAAAAAACGTGTTGATGCTTATTCTATGAATCGCATGAGCTCATTCACATGTCTAAATATAACCAATAAGATTGGGACTAGTCTTCAAGCATTTTAACGGTGCCCCTCTACCATTTAACTCTTCCGTCTATTTAATAGTGTTACAATTTTATATAAGAATTATAAGAGTTGGAAGTAAAAGAACATCCCATACATCTGTTTAGATTTGCCAAAAAGGAGAATAACCTGGCAGAACAAGGTTCTGCGTATAGTAAGAAGCGACCAAGCATATAGGATTCTGCAGAGATATCTTCCAATGGGATTTTCAGCCTCAGGTTTAGAATTTGATGGGCTCTCCTGAAAACCTTAACAACTAGCTATAGAGCGAACCAAGACACGAATTTGTATATTTGATATTTCTCAGGTCAGTTTCTTCTCTCTATTTCAACTTTTTAGATATGGCTTCTATTCTATTTAATTTTTCATTATTTTTTTGTTTTTGGGGATTCAGTTCTTCCTTTATAATTGAGATGATATGAGCTAGACAGTTCTTGTCTCTTTGATCTTCCTAGGTCTGACTAAGCCAAAAAGCATCCATGGAGAGTAACCGTATGAGTAACTGCAGCTTGAAAGACCAGAAAATTGGCAGTAAAGACATTAGGGACAGCAACAAAAATAACCGGAACAGTAGCAACAAGCTCAAAGATTTGTGGAACGCTAACAGCCAGAGTTATGGAGAACAATATCTCAGCGGGTTTTCGTGGCCACCAAGATCTTACACTTGCAGCTTCTGCAAAAGAGAATTCAGATCTGCTCAAGCTCTGGGTGGTCACATGAATGTTCACAGAAGAGACAGAGCCAGGTTGAGGATGTCACCTCCAAGGGATGGTCAGTACCCATTTCTCAATCTTAATCTTAACCCTAATTTCTCTACCCCGCCCTTGGTGTCTCCTCCTTTCACTGGCACGTTACCTTCTTTGATTTCTCCACCTCTTTCTTCTTTATCTTCTCCATCTTCTTCTTCTCCGAGTGAAATGAGGAAATGGGGTATGGATGATGGTACCCTAACTGATCCTCTAAGCCCAAAAGACTCGGAGAAAAAGAATGCAAGGTCATTTTCCGGGTTGGAAGAATTCGATGATTTCACACAAGAAGATAGATGTAAGCTTTTAAAGAAGGCTGAGATTGTTAGGTTGGACTTACAAATTGGTCTAATCAGTGACTCAAAGGAGGATTTAGATTTGGAGCTTCGATTGGGTTACTAAATTCTGCTGCTATATCAACAAATATTAGCAGCCTGTAGTTGGCCCACTGCACCAGTTTCCGATCATTTCGCGTTTGTATTAACTAGTTCAATTTCAACCCACTCATGAAGAAGCATAGAGATTTGTAGGAGATGCTTCAGTGTAGTATCTCGCAGCCAAATGCGTTGAAGATACCATCTCTCATCAAGTCCAGTACTATATCTGTTTTAATTTTCAGTTCATATTTACTGAATGAAATTTTCATATTCCATAATCTCTCTCGCATGGGTGAGGGCAAAATGCGTCTAGATTTTACAAATACGCAATTGTTCATCTACTTGTTTATTTTGCGCCATAATGACGTTGTTGTTTGAGTTTTGACTGGTATATCAGAAAGAGAAAGAGAAGAAAGGACGGCCTTTTTATTAACCTGTCAAATAGCTTCATCATTTTTGAAAATAAGTTCTTTATTTTTTTTTCTTTTCTGTAGTAATTATTGATGTTGGTATGAGGTTCTAGTTAGGTTAACTGCAACTTCACAACAAAGAGTGTTAATTTACTTATATTTAAAATGAAAAATATAAGGGTTCTGGAATCTAGTGGATGGCTGAAACCAGCCTATGGTATTCTTGAATGGAGCATATGAAAAAGGAAGAAATTAAAAATAAATTTACAAAATAAAATAGAGTAAAAGGGTCTCTTGGGCTTGCTGTAGCAAGATGGTTTGCAATCTGCCTAACCAAAAGAAGGGTGATCTGAGCGAGCAGCGACATGCTAAATATCATAAAATAATTAACTGAGATACCAAGTAATCGGAAGAAGATGAATACGTAACCAAAACAAGGGTGACTTGTGTAAATGATAAACAATTAAACTGAGATACTTTGTTGAAATTATATATAAGAGAAATGAATTGCATGTGATGCATGCTTTATGGCATTGGTATAAAAAGAATATAAATAATTACGAAGAATTTAAACACGAGAAAACAAATTTATAGGGTGACAATTGATCAGATATTACCCTGTGTTCTTCATCTTACCCTCAACTTTATCGTTTAGCCTTGCTCCAAAACTTGATAAGGTTGCAATTGGTACGAAGATACGTTCTGGAATATGCATGCTGCATAATGGGAAAAAGTGAGATTGATTAGGTCATGTTCCATAAAAGCACAACTCTTTGTTTGAATTGATGGAACAATTGTTAAATGTTTCATGGAAATCAAAACCTACAACCACAGAAAATGAACAAAATTGACTTCCCTAACTTTTTTGACAAGTCTTTTTCTTCACATTCATCTCATATGTGTTGTGCATTATTACAGTCATGATAGCAAAGCATTGTTGAAAAACCCAAGTTCCAATGCACAATTTATCCTATTATATACTTAAAAAAAGAGAAAAAAAATTTAGGTGAAATGATCCTACAATATAAGTGATGTAATAGAATTAGTCAATTAATAAAGTAAGAAAAATTTATTCATAAGTAATAAATAAAAAAATTAAAATTAGATCATATTTTTATTTAATATAGTGAGAGAAATTTATGATATTTATTTTTAATTTTTTTTACCTACCACCAATAAATAAATCTCTCTTACTTTATTAATTGAATAATCTTACATATTACTTACACTAATTTAATAAAATCATCCCATTTAAAACTTTCTCTAAAAGAACATAAGAGAAATTCAATTAAAAACATAATACCATTGATTTTCTAGCTTGTTAACTATATGAGAATTTATAACAATAAAGCAAGCCAACTACCCATTCACACGCTCTTATTGGTCCAAGTTCCAACTCTTGTTCATGAGCTAGCAATCTTTTCGTAGCTAGCCAAAAGCAATTGCACCGTTTCATACATGATCTTCCATAGAGATAAACAAGAAAAAAATTATGCATAAGAATAAAGAGCAACCATACAAAGTCTTATAAGAAGCCAAACAAAGATTTTCATTGAATTAAAGTTGCTAAAATCAAGTAACCTTAGACAAAGATTTTCATTGAATTAAAGTTGCTAAAATAAAGTAACCTTAGACAAAGATTTTCATTGAATTAAAGTTGCTAAAATAAAGTAACCTTAGTGATAAATAAAAACAATAAATGAGAATGAAAAGTTACAAGAGATAAATGTAAGCAATATTTATGAGATGGGTGGGGTTGCAATATTGTGATTGATAAGATAAGAAAGAAAGAGTACTAGCAATGAGTGATATACATGTTATGTTATAAAAATGGGGTCTTTTGGTTTTTTCCGAAAAGCTAATGGTTTTGCATGTTCCCGACAATGTCTGGGTGTCAAATGGTATGATGGCATTTCCATAAAAGAGAATGAGAGGTTTTGTTTTGGTCAGTTCAAAGCCATTACACAGAACTGGGAGAACCCCAAACTCTTTCCCAATGTAGCAGTCAGTCTCTTAACACGCACATTCACATACTTACAAACCTTCCCCACGCAATTCCCCCTGTCCTCATCTCTCTCATTGAAACTCAGTACTAGTTCTAATATCTATGTGTTTTTACCTCCTACCTCTAGCTGTGCTAGATGTTACTCATCCTTTTGATAAATGGGCACCCACTCAAAACTGATTATCTATTTGTGTGAGCCACTGCGTTTTGTGCCTTCCTCGTGACTCTTTTGATTGGAACTACGCAATTGCTATAGATCTTAACTTCATTGACCTTTCTTATATTTATGAAAAAAAAAAGGGAAAAGAACGACTTCTCTGTCAAACATGTGAAATTTATTTTATAATAATAATAATGAATTGTTCTATCTAATACGTGAAATTTACTTTGTAAAAAAAAATACTTTTACACCAATACAATACGACATGAAAATACCAATTGACACCTTTAATGTACCGTCGAGTATACAACTTTTACCTCATGTTGTTTATCATTACACATAAAAGCCCTTTTAGATGTTGATTTTGCTCAATTCAGACAGACCCATTACATGCCTGCTTAAGAATCATTTCCAAATATTGTTTATGACTGCAAACTCGTAAAAATTCTATTAATTAACTACCACCAGATTATGAAATATAAAATTCGTCAGGACCGTCCATTTCGTTCATCTCCTTTGTGATAATCATGCAAGAAAAACAAAATCCGTATTTAACAAGCAAAGTCTAGGAAATCTCAGGCGATGCATCTAGGAAACATGTATTAGCTTGCATCACATTTCATTCTACTCAGTAATTATCAATGACTGATACTCTACGACTTTACCACATATATGTTGCTACTGTCACCAAACCATATTTCACAAGGTGTGAAAACAAATGCTTAGTTTAATTTACAAGTCACAGTCATTCTTTTGATAACAAATGCTTCTAAATACAACAAGGTAACATTGCGTGTAAGAAAGTCTAATAACTTTGCGATATTAGCATTTCTTTCTTATTTTTTGCCGATCGTGTAGCATCAATCAGCATGCATGTAACCTTGTACATTTGGTCACATATGTATGTATGTATCTTGTGTTTTACTTCTAATTATTCCATTTACAGTATAGCTTATCAAAATCAAGTCATTTCCAATTTTGGTAGTACTCAGATAGTTTTGCCAAATTTAAGGTCTATTTGATTAAATATCACAAGCATAACACTATAAAGTGCTTACCATTACCAAATTAATTACCTTTAATAGTATTAACCAAGCTAGGTACAGAAATATTTTAAAGAAAAAGGTTAATTGGTTTCTTTTTCACACGATGGGATGCAGCAAATTAAGGCTATAAACCTACATATAAGCCTAGTAATTACCAAACAAATTCAAAGATGTGTCATAGTTAAAGACTGAGATTAGGAATTTAGTTGATATCGCACAATATAATTAACGTAACTAGGAAAGTAATGATTACATATAGAGCTACCCTATCACAACCCTAATTATACCTTTATTGCATGCATACAGATATATAACATTGCCAAAAACTAAAAAATATATAATATATAAAGTGATGGGAATTAAAAATGAGAAATGAGGATGTAATTGAGAAGGTCCCCACACGTGGACAGTGAAATTAGAGAGAAAAATGATGGAGACAAATAAGATGGAGGAGAAGTAACCAAAGAGGTTATTTTAGAGAAAATTGAAGAGAGAAGAGGGATGGCATAAAGGAAGGGGAACCCAGTCGGCGCACGTCAACATCCTGCTCACGTATTCTTTATTAATTGTTCTTTCAGTAACACATGGACTCAAGTAATTCACGTCACATGACCATTCTATTGATGTTTTTGATAGATTCGTTTTTTAAGTAATTATCAACTTTAATTAGTTTATTTAATTAATTAATTCAAATAAAATATTACAAAAGTAAATAAAAATAAATAAATAATTTTAATATAATTTTAAATTTTAATTTTAAATTTATAAGATTACGTCGTAAAAAAATAACGTTAAAATAGTTTAAATTTCTTAATCCTACATTCATATGATTATATTTTGAGAAGATAATTTCTTGAAAAATTAAAATAATTCAGACATCAATAAACTTATAAAAAAACTACAAACCACTCTTTATGTTATTGTAATTGTGTTTAATTTCTAACTAGTTTAACGAAATCTTCTCATTTTGATGTCATCAGACTCTCTTCTATTTAGTAAAATCCTTTAACTTTAATAGTGTTAAACTCTCTTTTCAACTAAATCAACAAAATCTTTTTACTTAATGCTATTAAATTTCCTTCAACTATCATAAATTCTTCTTTTGAAAAATATCTTCTTCTCTCCAATATCAATATAAAAATGTCTTCACAACAACTAAGAGACCAACTCTTTAAATTTAACAAAACGAAAATTAGAGATTGAAAATTCTAAGTTATTTTCACTTTAAAGTATAGATGAATACATGAACAATTTAGAAAAATAAAAGAAGACAAGGAAAACAAAAATGTGAAAAATGTTAAGATTTAAATTGGGACATTCAAAATATACCCAGCTTGTAGCAACAAAACTTGCAACAAAATTTGCAACAAAATTCTATTTTCAAAATAGACTGAGAAGCTTTAATGCAAATATCTATAGTAATTTGTCTTAAGCTGTCAATTTTGAAAATCTTATCGACTTTTATAATTAATATTATTTGTTAATTATAAATATATTAATTAAAATTATGCAAATATTTACATTAAATTAGGTGATTTCTACTCGTTTTAAGGGGATGATATACCACACATTGAAAACAAAAACTTACACTTGGCTATAAGTTTTTTTTTTTTTTCTAACAATTAATACCATTTTATTATTTAAATAAATATATTTTAAATATGAGAATATACCAAGTTTTTTTTTCCCCTTAGTTTGGGAATTGGGAATAATATATGTAGAAGAAATTATCATATATGTGATGTATTTAGTGATGTTTTCAATGAATTGGGGATATTAAGCATGTGTACATGATGTGATGTTGTATATTTGTATTTTATTAAATTTTAAATTTTTTGTATAATTAATTATTAAAAGAAAGTTATATAATTTCTAATACAAAGAATTAAGTAAATTAATTGGTGTAACTCTTGTGAAAGTAATCTTTTGCAACTCCAAGGTATTTCATAACTCTTTTTTCCACAAAAATGAAATTTAAGGTATGTTTGATTTAGAAATTAAATACAATTTTTATTTTTAAAATAAAACCAAAATTTGAGTTGGGCCAAAAATAAAAATGGGCCCTAAAACTTCTACAAGCCCAACTAAATTCTTAGGATCATCTTCTCTATCATTGTATGATCATCAATCAATTTGAATCCGTGGATCCCATGGTTCCTACCACATGTTAGTTTTTACCATTTAAAAATAAACAATTAATTGAATAAATTTCAAAGTTGAAAAGGTCACTTGTGAATACGTGCAAACTGCGAAACAACACGTAGTAATATAGAACTTTATAGTAGATAGCCTTTGGATAACTTAGGGCTAATTGTTTATGATGTCTATGAATCTTACAATTAAGCCGATGACGAGGCAGTTTGTGATTGATGATGGCTTTGAAAGCAAATGGTTTTGTCTATTATTTGCTTTTAAATTTATTTATTTGTTTGTTTTTCTTTGATTAAAAGTTGGCTAGCAATAGCATTAGCCAACATCAATCAATATCCATTGAAACAAAGACAACATGTCACCTTGCTTCTATTATGTCAAATTTCACAGACCAATTTGTAGTTGAATTCAAGATCAAACTTATTAAACTATTTGTTAATTTTAGTGCAACTATGCCATCTCGATTGAATCCGGCTTGATTAGAACTGTCCAAGCGAGTTAGTTGGGTTCGATCAAAGAGCAATGTCATTCAACGGCAAAGAATATTATTGTGAACTGGCAGTAAGCATAGCATGCAGTAGTCCAGCACTTGCGTTGTTGTCATTGACGCCCTTCTTCCATTTGTCCAACAATGTTTCTTCTTATAATTATAATTAACATTGCAATTGATTGTTAATGTATGCGTTAGCCGTTTTGATTAGAGGACATGGCCAATGCTTGCTTAATTAATCTGATTCTGCCGTCTTAAAATGGAAGAAGAACCAGCTATATGAACATTCAGCAGTTCACTACAAGACATTTGAGTTAGAGACATTGGATTAAGAAACAATTAATGGGTAACATCAATTCTTCCTCTTCTTTATCTCTACGATTAGATTATACATTATGCATTGTGAGAGTCAGTTGTTTAGTTGGAGGTGACTTTTGCATTAACTGAAGAAGACTGAGACATGTGGGTAATTTGGATATGAGGAATTGATGCTTGAGTGATGTTGATGTATATACAGCTTTGGCTTTGGCTTTGAGCTCAAGTATAGCTTAATTACCCTAGATAGAGCATGCAATATGTTCACACGATAGTGCCCCAAAATTTTTTCAAAAGAAAGTAAATGTCATATGATATTTTCTCTCATTTCAACAAATTAAGAATAACGAATAGAATCATCTTTAATTTTGTGATTATTTGTTCTCATGCTTAGTTAGACTATAGTCTTTAGTATCTAAGTGGACATAAATCGATTCAGTTCAATTCAAATTTTATGGATATTAAATTAGATTTATAAAAATTAAGTCTTATAAATTTAATACTAAAATAAAATATTAATTAAAATAGAACTAAAATTAAATCGAATAAAAAATTAATTAAATTATTTTATTTTAATAAAATACATCACAAATATTTTTAAAATTTAAAATTTAAATATTTTTATTTTTTATTAAATTTAAATTTTAAAATTTAAAATTGAATCACAAATTATAAAAAAAAAAAAAAAGCAAAACTTTAAAAATGTGAAAACAAAACCAAATTGGACCAAACAAATTGGTCCAGTCCGATTTTCTGATTCTCAATTTTTTTTTAAAAATTGTGTATTATGCATCACCATCTCTTATTAATGAGATAGCATTCACACATGGAAGAAAATTCAATGTGAAATATAGGATATTAATTCTTATGCAATAGTAGTAGTAAAATTGTAGAAACTGCATAACTTATGCTAATTGAGGCCATAAAAGGACAACCATGTTTAAAAAATGTGAGATAATATTCAAATATAGAAGAAAAAAAATTCAATAAGAATACGTAATATTAATTCTTATGTAATAATAAAACCCAAATTATAGAAACTGGGTACGTTATGCTGAGTACCATAAAGAGAGGGAGACTTGCGAAGAGAAACAACCGCTTTAAGAAAAAGAGCCAACCGGGTACATGAAAGCTACAGAAGCACAAATAGAAACCAAATCAGAGCTGTAGAGAGAAAGACAGAGATCAAAGAGAACAAAAAGTGAGAAAGAGAATAAGAGCTGTAAATTTTACCAAAGATGGATCCACACAAAGCCGACTGAAAGCAAAAGTCCAATAGGAAAACGTCAAAACAGTTTCTCGCCTATTACCAATACACAGAATACACTATGGCAATGCCAATGTCATCTATTGTCTCTATTTTACTTGACTTTCTCAGCCTTAAAATCTTTTATTTCCTTTATATCTCTCTTTCAGTCTTTTCTCTCTCCATCATCACATGACACTGAGAAACCGGAACCTTTTTCTTAGACGGTAAGTGATTCTGAGCAGAGATTATTGAGAAATTGTGGGAAAAATTAGGGTTTTGGGTATGGAATCTGGTGGGAAACAAGGAAGTTCAGACTCTTCAGGTGAAGAAACTGATCGGCTTGAACAAGTCAAGGAAGACACGGCTACTACCAAACGCTCTTATGAATGCACCTTTTGTAAGCGAGGCTTCACCAACGCTCAGGCTTTAGGTGGGCACATGAACATACATCGCAAAGATCGAGCCAAGGCCAAGCAAACTGATAGTTCCTCGTTTTCAAGCAAACCCATGGCCATGGAGGAAGACTACGTGAATATGAACCCTAGACATTTTGCACCTGCTTCCAGCGATCCAGTTAAGTACTGTCCAGTTTCTGAGGCTCAGAGGAATTATCTCATGTATTACCAACAATCTGCATCTAGCCGTAGACATCCTCATGCTCACAATGACACCAATTTTCTTCTTCCAAGGTCGCAGTCTTTGAGCATGACTGAAGAGCTTTTGGGCGCTAATCTGAGCTTGGGAATCGGCCCGACATGTGTGGAAGATAATGAAGCAAGGAGAGGAATTGCGGAAGAAGATGAACTGGATTTGGAGCTTCGACTGGGTCATAATAGGTAACACATATGCGATTACATACGCATATATATGTATATTCATATATATAATGAGAAATCATTCATCAAGTTCTACTCGATTGAAGCAAACTTGAACGTATGGAGCTAGCAATTTATATTTTTCCTCGTATATATATATGTGTGTGTGTGTGTGTGTAAAAGGAAAATGCTCCATCATGAAATCATCGGGGCAAAAACTTTTGGAATGAAGTCTTCCAGCTTCTTGGCGTAAGTATTTTTCAATCTTGTTTTGATTAATTAATTAGATTGTATAACTAGTTTACTGTGAGAAGCTCAGGACTGCAGTATTTGAAACGTTAGACGTTATGTTCTTGATGATTTTTAACTTTTCCTTCATAAATATCAGTTATTGTTGAATTATATGAAAATCTGTCTTGTGATCAGAGAATATGTAGGACTCTGCATACGTTAATATAATTCTATAAATTATGACACAAATAACATTTCATTTGTAATTTTCCTTTGAAGAATGCTCTTTCATAGTACATGCCAAATAAACTGTAGGAGGAAGATGCTGCGTGCACTATGATTTCTACGAACTTTTGCGTACAATGAAGAGTCAAATATTGTCCTTCTTGAAATTGTAATTAGTCCCTTACTCTCTCTCAAAGAAAAGGGAGGACCCCTGATTCTTAATCATAATTCTCAGTATGTTTAAATTTCAGAAGCCTCTCATTTCAGGGATCAATGTTTTTTTTTTTTTCAAGTAATCCTGTATTTGAAATGTGCATTTCATATATAGACCTTTATTCTCTAACGAACACCATGATATTTCGAAAAAGCAACATTTGCCTCAACTGATAGCTCATCGGTTTGATATATTGTTGAATCTGCATTGTAGATGCTAGAATTTGCTAATGCCTTGTATGTTATTGGGTTATAGTATTTTCGGTGATTTTTTAAAATATTTTCTTATATATTTTCAAAGCCATTTAAACCAGTATTCATTGTATAGGTCGCATACAGAAATCTCCTAAGCCTTAATGATCATATAAACATATAGGTTCTTCAAGTCATAGGCGTTCTATCAATTAAATAGCTCTATCTAGATATTGAACACAATTGTTTTTGGGTCTAGTTAAACCAGCAAGAATTTCTGGTCGATATCATTTGGCTTATTATCACGCGTTGAATGATCAAACTGCACGCCTGATGGATCAATCAGCATTTATGTTGCTTCTGTCTAGCATCCTCTATTGCTAGTTGTTAAAGGGAAATCTTCCCCATAATTTTACACACTAGGGCTTATCTGGTGTTCACATCTTCATTAAAGGCTCTAGTGTAGATGCTAGAGGATTGCATATTGTTATGCATATCTCTAAAGTGTTATCCGAATTTAAATGGACTAATCGGTGCCCTTTTTCCACTTTAGCAATGTCAAACGCCTAGCGGATTGCGAGATATCCCTAGGCATTGTTTTAGGGGTAAGCACATGTGAAAAGCCTTAGCCACATAGCGATGCATGAATAGTAAAAAAATAGACGAGGGATACTGAAATTATCAACTATATATTTATGCTTGAACATTGCATGTGATCATCCTTACTTTTTCTTTTTTCCTGAGCCTATATTTTTTAATTTTTTTTCTAACAATTGCTATGAAAAATAATATATGGGTACATAATTAGTAAGTACTGTCGAGCACTACTTGGAGCCTAAAGCTTCAGAGGGTAAGCCTTCTTATCCAGCTTGCTTAACACCATTATCAAGCTGCAAACCAGTAAGTTACCCAGTTGCTTCTCCTCGCATGGTTGACAAAAATGGGGTTATATATAGGGACATTAGCAATATTGAGTTCATGACTGAGGGCTAGCTGCTCTAACAGTCATTATTATTCCAACCATCAAATTGATTTCTTTACAATTGATGTGTGTTCGTTCAAGAATGCAAGCTTCACAGAGAACTTCATCCAATTTATTTAATTAATTTACATTTTAATTGATTAAAGTTTCTGTTTACTACTAATTAAGAATTTTATGAGTTTTGGGAGTTGCAACCCATTGGGGTCTATCAATCGTGGGTTTCTAATTACTCCAGGGAGGAAAGCAAATACACGATAGAGAAATAGAGAAAGAAAATAAGATAGGAAGTAAAGAACTAGAAGAAATTGATCATAACTCGAGAGTCTAACTACATGTCCTGCACGAAGTTCATTTCCATACAATTAAGCTCCAATACCATATATATATATATATATATATATATATAACCCTGATGATGACCATCAGTCGACCGAATCTAAGTTGTGCCCTGGCTGATGTCCAATAAGAAATATGTATATGACCTTAGACACAACGATCGTAGCTTTGGGCTACACATTGGGCCAATTGTGGCCCAACGAAATATCTATTTATGCCTACGCAAGTGCAACACCAGTTAAAGAGGGCCCAGCATTTGGTACCAACCAGACAAAGAAGCAACACCTTCGCTGCAAGTAACAGTTAGTCATGACAAAAAAAGCATGTGCTAATAAATACGTGCTGTTTAGGTCCTCGGCATGCCCACAGATTTGCTTCCAAATGGCCCGTCCTCTGTAAAAAACATGTCTGAAACTTCACAGTTCCTAGACTTACATAATTGCAGAAAAATCACTGCGTTCCAAAAAGAATTGCCACACAAAACCATAGGCGAGGGCCAGATTATGAGGTTATTTGTCAGTTGTCACCTTCGTTCCGACTGTTGACAGAAGGCGTAGAAATTAAAAGGGCGCTGCAAACAGACATAAATTAAACAATAAACACCTAAGAGCTCTTTAACTAATTAAATCATTCATTAAACACCCCTTTTTTATGAGTCGATCTATTTTTATGTTCAAGAAGCAAGATTACTCCATCGTTATCAAAATCCAGCTTCTTATGGCCAGTTAATTAGGTTAGAATTATTAAAAAAGAATAAGCTTAATCTCTTTCCTCCAATTTTAATGCTTTTCAAATCTGGGATTAATCATAAACTTTACGCTGTCGAATTGGAATGTGATTAAATTGAATGCTGACTTTTAAAATACGCGTACACATTGAAACCTCATTGGAGTTCCAGTACACTGCAATGGATTTAATTTTCTGCGGTGACTTAGAAAAACGTATACAGTTCGGTTTACCTATTGTATATAGAGCTATAAATCGAAAGCAGAAGTGAGAAACCTTTGAAAACGATGCCTAGCTGCCGACAATTAATCGCACGCCAAATATGAAACCCTAGCTTAGCTAGAGGAAACACATTGGCCTTTCTGAGGAGCGCCTGCGCCCCCGTCCATTCCGGCTTTTCACACCTCGGTCAACATAATTTTTTTTTTTTCTTTTTTCCTTTTCGGACGTCTTTATGCTGATTCTTCAGAGTAAAGAAGCCTCCACTTTGTCAATGCATTCTGTGAACCAATTTGTTTGCCATCATCGTAATTGTTCGTCAGGAAGATCGGTGGAAATGGGCTTAATTAAGTGTTATAAATCATGCATCAAACGTCATATATCTTACGTCATAATAGACTATTTAGATTCGGATTACTTGTATTACTTCAAAAAAATTATTGAAAATCAATTAAACAGAATAATTTTGGATCAATCATGATCTGAATCTTCTAATAACTCGTCGATTTAAGTCAACGTACAAACACTCCTGTCCCACAACCCATTCATATTTGACAATTAATTGATTCTTTTTTCCCGTGAAAGTAAAATTTCGATGCAATCAGTGAACGATAAAGAAATTATTCAGCACAAAAAGTTAACAGTATGCATTATGGCTTCCACTGAAAATTGATTTCTTGCTAAATTTATTATGAGAAGGGCATTAGTTTCGACCTCTTTTGGTTTCAAACACATGGGGTGTGGACGCAAATGGCAAATGTTGTTTGAAGCATGTGCATTTGGCGCAACTTTAATTTTACAAGACATATGGACCATCTTATCACATGGAATATGGAAGGATGAATTGTTGTCTTTTGTGATTGTAATCTTGACTTTGCCAATCCCAATTATGTTTTTGGTCCCCAGAGTATTATGCATTTGCCTTCCCATGACTTTCTCAGTGCGTTGGATACACTTATTATCAATCTTACTTTCAACCCCTTCAAAATCAAATTGTTAAAAGTTATAATTTATAAATAAAATATTAACTCCATTTAAAAGATAAAACGATTGAAGTATTCATCATGAACTGATGGAACTCGTGATTTTGTAATCTTTTCTCAGTAGTTGTATTGGGTGCAACTGTTTGCAAGACGCATGAATGTCTGTATACTTAATCCGTAAACATCAAACACTTAGAGATAATTACAAGTTCACGAACATACAAAGTTGACATGAGATGACAGAATATTTTAAATTAAATTATTTTTAAAATAGAATTGATTGAAGATTAACACATAATTAAAAAAAATTCTCTGAATCACACTATAAATACTTTACTTTCTTTTTCTCCACTCTCTTTGCCTCTTTCGCTCTGTCTTTTTTTAAAGAAAAAAAAAATCACACAACCAGTTTGATGGTTTTGTCTCTTGAGCAACTTTTTTTAATTTAATGTGCAATTGTTTTTAGTAAATATATTTTCATTTTAATTAAATCAGATAATTGAACAATTGAATAATTTGTTATGAATGTATGATGCAAATCTAACACTTAAAAAGTATAAATAGTTTGTTTTTATCCTTTTTTAACTGAGTTAACTGTTTAATCCTAGTGACTAATTTATAAGATGCACCTTCAATCGGTGGTTCGTGGAATTGATTGGGTTAAAGAAAAATGGTAGATATTAGTTGGTTAAGACGATTTAGTGGGTCAATAATTGCAACCTTTTTGATGTTAATGGTTTGATGTAAATTTTCCTTGGTGCCTTAGGGCTACTGCTAGTGCAACAATCACAATTACCATTATAAGATCACAGTAACCTATTGTTAAGACTGATGATAACTGATTAATAAATTAATCGGGTTTAAGAAAACAAGGTATTTAATCAACAGAAACAATGATGATGTCGGTCTTTTAATAGATTTCAGTCCACAGGATTCTGATATAAAATAGATTATCGAAACAACTGTAGCCGATTTAACACATCTTTGCTGCACAAGTAGAAACCATTGTCTGTGTGCATCGTACATGGCCTTCAAATCGATTAACCTTCGGGTAAATATCAAGGAAAAGGCAAAGATAATGGAATAGATTTTCTTTTTGAAGATTTGATGTGCATGAACCTTCCTTTGGTCTACTTCATCATTGAACCAAATTAATTTATAACACACAGTGGCTTTGACAAAGCCTTTCATTCTCATCCACAACCCAGGAAGTAAACAAAAACTTGTGTGTGTGTGAAAAAGCGAAGTTGTTTTCTCTCTTAATCGATGAATGATTCATCTCCCTTTGCAGTTTGCTTTTAACATTGTTCTAAATTCAAAGCCAGTGAGACAGATTCTCTCCTCCTACCCCACGATTTCATCAGCTAACCCCTCAAAATCTGTTGATTTCATTAAAATAATTAAATGAAAACATAATTGTGAGTCTTTGTTTTGTAGCGATGATTAACGCTACAAAGATATTAAATTATAAATTTAAATAATTATTCATACATTGACTATTAACTTTCTATAAGTGTTTTTTTAATTATTATAAAATTAAATAATAAATAAACTTTAAAAGAAATTAAAAAAATTACTAAAATATATAAACCCTATACATTTTAGCACTCCCATAGGGACTTAAGAGATATATTGCTATATAATTAAGATTTTAAGTTTTGAATTAAATAAACTAGCTTCTGTGTTAAATTTTGATTATGTATTAGTATTCAAGTTAGGATTTCAACTTTAATATCACTATTATTTAATTTTGTTAAAAAAAATTAAATTTTGTATAAATAACTATGTATTTTTATAATTAAAATTTTCTCTTATTCTTTTTTTTTTCTTTAAATTTTAACAAAATAATAACACATGTCATAATTAATAATAAACAATTGAGATTATATTTTAAATTTTTTAATTTATAACATAAAATATAAAATAATTATTATAATAATAATTAATAAATATAATTTTTTAATATTCATAAATATAAATATACGTTATATTTATTATTTATTTTTATTGAAATATTTTATATATTTTATAATTAAAAAAATTAAATTAACTTTAAATTTTATTTTTAAATATAAATAAT
>CP135539.1:5842406-5853405 GCA_032402905.1 Khaya senegalensis | reverse complement strand
AAAAAATTAAAATTAAAATTATCAAATAAATATGACTAATTATATAAATTATGATAAATATAATATTATAAAATAAAATTATAAATTAATATACATATAAAATATTTATAATTAAAATGATAAAAAAAATAATAATAACTAGAGTTTATAAAATGGCATTGAATTTTTATAACAAAAATAAATATTAATATTGATAAATTAATTTATAAATAAAATAAAATAATATTATCTAAATAATTTTTTAAAATAAATAATTGATTAAAAATAATTATATTAAGCTAATCAAAAAAATTTAAAAAAATTATACTAAAATACATAAACTAGCAATAAAATTAAAATTTTCATTATTTGAAAAAGAAGAAAGAAAATTCCTTACCTTTGCTTCACTTAAAGAAATAAAAAATTTTTAAAAATTCCCCTTTCTTTATTTATTCTTTAAAATAAATAAAGAATTATCTTTTTTTATTGAAGATTCATTTTTTTTATGAATTAATAAAAACAAACAAATTCTTAATTTTATTTCTTTAAGAAAACGCGTGTTTTGGAAAAAGGATGAGCCAGCGGTTGCCAGGTCTCCTCACGTTAAGCAAGCATTTATGTGTATAGTTTGATATTAAACGCCATTGCAAGCCGGTTCTGCCTGCTTCAATAAATATTCTCACAAGTCTTCAGTCATTATTTGAAAACTATACGGTGATCGACAGTGACTATTCACCGCATAGAATTTGATTCCACGAAATTGGCTGCAAAAATAGTTCAATGCAACGAAATATTATCAAATTTAATTTTGTATCTGAAAAAAAAAATAGTTCCAAATAGTTGATATATGGGTTTTGAAATTTTGTTTATTAATATATGGGTATTGAGGCTTGAAAAGATTTAAAACAGGGAATAATTTCCAAGTTGATAACACAAGGGTCCCAATCCTTGACCAAAATAACATATTTAGAGACATATGGAGCTTCTCCGACCAGATGTTTAATGCCGGCCACGACGTTTATGACCAAAACTTTCTTAATTTCAAATGAAATATCAATTAAAGTTTGAAAATTTGTTGTTGATTGAGAACATGATGGCTAGCATTTTTCTTAACGCTTCTTTAATTAATTGCTAATAAATTAAAATTAATGAAGAACCGGTCGAGACTTGAGAGGCTCAAAGATCAAATTCTATGGTGTATCTACGGCCTTTAATTTTATCAATCAATTCCAAGCAAGCAATCCAATCAACATGTTTCACATGATATTCGAGTGAAAGAATTAATTCTAAATTAGTTAGGATAACCATTTCATATTCGTTCTACTTTTCGAGGTCTATGGTTATCAATAAATTCTCACCTCACATTCAATAAGATTGAAGTACAAAAACTTTGGTGGGTAGAATTTATTGTGCATTCAATTTTACATTTTATGCAACATGATAATTTATGTAATACAAATTAACAAAACGTGTTCTTATTAATGAAAATTTTAGAACACGAAAAATCAATTTTTATTTACTCATTTTTTAATGAATTCAGGCAATTAAATTAAGGCCTTCACTGGGATAAGCAAGAAAAAAGAAAAATAATAGTAGTTAGCCAAATTGTCCCCCGCAAAGGTTTTATCTTGATGGCTTTAGAATGGCTATTATTGATGAGAGACCCCGCAAGCCGTGACGGAAGTCAAAAACAATGGGTGGAATTCCAGTCCCCAGTATTCAGAAAGAGACACGATCGAATTCTGTGAAATTGCTGATGCAAATGGGAAATTCAAGTGTTTGTACAGAAACCATGTGATGTTGCTGTAGTCGGATTAGGCAAGTAATTATTTGGTTTATGAGCAATGTCCACCAAAATGTTTAAAGAGAAGAAAGAGACAAAGATATGCTTCCTTTACACCACAAAAAACATCAAGAAGATCGATGCTCAATAGTCTTTTAACAGTGAAATACGATTGAGATTCTTCAATGTTGGCTGGCAATAAATGATGGTTTTAATCAACGTATGTACAGTTGAAATATATAAACTAATTGTTTTTTCCTAATTACACAGTAAAATGAACGTATTCATGCAACTCAATTGTACAAGTTACCATTCGCTGTTAACCCTGGATTCTGGAATGACAACATGCATGCACAATATCATTTGCAGAAAAATGGACGATCCATATTTTCTAGAGACTACATTGATTCCTTGGTTAAAATGACAGTCTGGATAGCTCTGAAAAGTCTTGATAATATCATCATATCAATCCTCAATTCACGTAAATGCAACCGAAATTATGTTCCCGGTGCAATGTATATGTATTGCTTTGCTTTTGACTGCAAAAACCCACTTTACGAAGCTTCCTCTCTCGTTGTTTTCGTCATACTGATGCCATTTGTTAATGGCGTACGCAACTGAAATTTATCTTGATTATGAGAAGTCCTATTCTTGCATTTTCCTAAATCAGACAAGAAAATAAAGAGAGAAAACAGAATGTATACAAGGAAATAATCAGCATCGATGCATCTCATTTGCCTTAACTACTTTTTGAATTAAGTGTGAAGGTTGAAATGACTTGCCATACATTGAATTTTAAAGCTGATGGAAAAGTCAAACATCTTGCAAAATACATGCACAATAGACTTGTTAATCTTGTCAATTTTTTTGGTATGAAGAAATCTACGGCATACATGCATCCGATCCAAAAACCAGCAGCAGTCCTATGCTCTTCTATCGCCTATCGATATCAATAACTAAACTATGGACTAGAAATTTTTGTCTGGCAAATCATTATCAATAAACTTATGCGACTAACAAACATCAATGCATAATTAAGAGATCATTCTTAACAATTAAAGATGAAATTTATCAGAAGACAGGGAGATATATAATCTTCGTTTCAAGATTAAGCATCAAGTACATTAATCAATAGAATGCTTGCATCTGCAGGCTGGAATTTCCACTTTGATGAATCCCAAACATGCATTCAGAAATTCTGCAATGAGTTCTTGAGAGAGTTCCTGCATGTGTCATTTTCTATCTTAAATGTTGGCAACAACTCGAACGACAACATATTTATAATTACTACTTAATATGGCAATTATAATTTACTATTACACTTTTAAAGTACAGCAAAATTATCACAATACCGAAGGACCATCACCGTCTCCTGCGTTATGTATGGGGCCGGCGGAGACAGCCGGTGATGGAGGCTCGGGGATCACAGTACTGAACGAACGAATGAAAGAACACGAACACTTTGTTTATTGGAACCAATCTTGACCGTTGATTGTGTGGCCGTAAATGTCATGGAATTTGTTGGGCCAATTCAAGAAATCAAATTCTAACATGATAATTATAAGGTGATAGATATTCTTCCACCATTATGATTATGAGTTGTGAAGATAAATTGAACATTGAATGTGAACAACTCTAGTCAACCTCCACATTTAAATTGTTCATTTATTTATTTACAATTAGGCCAATAAAATCTAGCTCTTAAAAATAAAATAAAATAAAATAAATCAATTCTGTCAAAATATAATATGTTAAATAATTAATAAAAATATTATTTATTTACTATGAATAATAAAATTTATTTTAAATTTTAAGAAAGTAATTATAAAATTAAATCAAGAATTAAATTAAGTTGTGAAAACGATTTAGAAGACTGAATTATATTTTAGATGTTAGTGATAAGGGAACTAAGCACACCCCCTTAGCCTTTTCACTAGGATTATTATTACTAGTTCATCTTACAATAAACTTATTACAATATAATCATCTTTAATAAAATTTACTTCATATATATTTTTATATTAAATATATTATGTTAGGTGTTCAATATTTTTAACTAGAAATTTTCATGTAAATTACGATTATTAATACAAAACACATATATTTAGAGTTCTTTTAGTATTAAAGGGATTTCACTTAACTTTTAAATTGAGATAATTTTAAAACTTGAAAGTAAAAGTGAAAAGATATATGTATTTTTTCCTAAAATTTAACGCCTAAAATTGTCATCCCACATCTAACTCACCTCACCTCAATATCAATTAAAACATCAAAATTAATTATATTTTTAAATATTATATGCAAATACAAATTTACTTTTTTAAAAATATGGGTATAATTTTATAGAAGATTTTTTTATTATGTCTTCAAAGAAAAAAAAATTTAGCCAAAAGTTTAGGAAAATTTTTAATAAAAATATATTAATTTTAAAGTTTAAAAGTAAAGTTATAAATATATATTTTTTAGAAAAAAAAATTAATATTTAATATTTTTATTCCATATAAGACACATCTCACCTTAATATCAATTAAACCATCTTCAACAAAAATCTCAAAAATATTAAAAATTTAATGTAAAACTAAAATTAAGATTTTTAAAATTTAATTTAATTATTAAATAATTTTTTTATACATACATTTAAAAATTTTTAATTTTACGATGATTCCATTTAACTTTAAAATTGTGTTAATCTCACTTAACATTAAAAGTAAAATTAAAAAAATAATTTTTTTTAATATTTAAAATTTAATATTTTCATTCAACTACAAACTTAAAAAATCACATTGCTTCGATACCGATCAAACCTTCGAATCAATCAAATTTTTAAGATATTGTATGCGAATGTAAATTCACTTTTACAATATTTTTAAAAAAATATATATACATGTAATATTATATAAAATTTTTATTATGTCTTAAAAGAAAAAAATTTAACAAATTTTAAATAAAATATTTTTCATAAAAATATTTTAGATACACAATTAAGCTTACACAAAGTGTACAATTGAATTTATAATAAGAACAAAAATAAAATTAATTTTGTAGCAAACAAAACTTAAACTAAATCTTATATTAATATTCTCTTTGACGACAAGACAAGAAAACGACATAATACAAAAATTGGATTAAATTTATTATTTAAAATCTGTAATTAATAACCAAAAATTAAAATATAAAATGTTATAAAATGGAGTGATTATCTTCCCCTCAACGGAGATATTCGATGATATTGAAGACTTAAATGTAGAACGTCCATTGGGCATAACCGTTGCACTGCCACGGGGCCGTAATGGAAAACGAAATAAAACTGAAAAGAATGGGATTGCCACGTGGCGTCCAACTTCCTCCGGACGGACGGACGATAATAGAAAATTAAAATAAAAGTAAGAAGGGGCCGCGGGTGCAGGTGGGAAGGTAAAGGAATTAAGATTTAATTGAAGCAATAAATTAAGACAAGAAAAGAAGAAAAAAAAAAGAAAAGGAAGACAGAAACGTCTTTGTAAAATAAAATAAAAAAAAAAAACAAAATCTCTTTGGTCTGACGAGGACGACTTGGTTCGAAAGGGCGTCTAAGTTCTCTTCATGTAAGGATGTGGGACCCACCCTTCCCCCACACCCAGTCTTCATTTTCTTTCATTTCGTTTCCCCCTTCCTTGTTAAAAAACAACGGCGCTCCTGCAATACCTCCTTTGTACTGTTATTTGCTTTGCTTTCTCTGTTTTCCCCTCCTGTCTTTCCTTTGCGTTCGGGTTTCTTACAACGTGAAAGAAGAGATTAATAAATAAAATTTTGAAATTAATTAAATTAAAAAAAATAATAAAAGGCTTTTTTTTTTTGGGGTTGTTTTGTATTGTTTCACCACTGGGGAGAAGAGTGAGAGAGAGAGAGGAGTCGAGAAAAGTTAAAAAAGCTTTTGTTCGTTGCTTCACCGCCTGCTATCTGTATCTTCGGTATAAGCGGCGCGGGTTGCAGGGGTTTTCTTATTTTATCTGGATTTGCGGGTTTGCTTTTTTTTTTTTTTTCCTCTCTGTCGAATATATACAACGGGATAAATGGGGTTGTAGTTGCTCTTTGTAGCAGTTACTGCTATATATAAATGGAGTATTAATGGAGTTTCAGTGTTTGATCTGCGAGTGTGAAAAATGAAGATGGAGTTATTAAGTATTCAAATATGAACTGCATGTGAAAGAGAAGACAAGATCTGAAGGTGGTTTTGATTAGAAATCTGGTTTTTAGCAGTACGGCTGTAGATTTTTCAGGTATGCGTTTTTGTTTCTAAGTCCGCATTTGTTCGTTTTCTGGATTTTCTTATGGGAAAATGTACAGTGGGTTTCGTTTCCTTTTTTTTTTTTAAATTTTTTTCTTTGATTGATATCTTCGTTTCTGGAATAAAACGCTTTTCTATTTTTAGGAGGGATCTTTGGCGTGGATTTTCTTTTTGGTTGGGTATTTGTATTATATGCGAGGAAAAATTCTCGCGTTCTTCAATACTGTGCTATTTGGAAATCTATGGTAAAGAAATTCAAGAAATCTGAATTTCAAGCTTCCCGACTGGAGGAGAGAAAGTAAATTAAATTATTTCAATGCGAACTGTGGAGAAGTTTATTAGCTTTTGGCTGGTTATTGTATCAGAACTCAATTTAGCGCCAGAAAATTCTTTCAAAAGTTCGGTTGAGTTTTAGATTTTGTTGATGATTTCCCTTGTTTTTCGTTTTCTACAGGAAATGAGAATTGAAGATTGGGATGTTAACAAGGACTTAGTTGAAGACAGCTTTGTTTCCTAGTTCAAAAGGTTTCGAATATTCAGGATATATCTTCAAATGGATTGAAGAAGTTAGCAGTCCATTTTTGGATGCAATGTTAAAGGCATTAGCTGCTGGGCTGTTAATTTCTTCACTCTTGGTTTCTGCATCCGTAGCCGATAATGGCTTTGCCAGATGTAATTGTGACGATGAGGGCAGTTTCTGGAGTGTTGAGAGCATCTTAGAGAGCCAGAGAGTGTCTGATTTCTTGATTGCTGTGGCCTACTTTTCCATCCCGGTTGAATTGCTTTACTTTGTTAGCTGCTCAAACGTACCATTCAAATGGGTCCTCGTTCAATTCATCGCATTCATTGTTCTCTGTGGATTGACTCATTTACTCAATGGCTGGACGTATGGCCCTCACTCATTTCAGCTAATGTTGTCTCTTACTGTGTTCAAGATCCTCACTGCTTTGGTCTCATGTGCCACGGCTATAACTCTTATTACTCTCATTCCTTTGCTTTTGAAAGTGAAGGTGAGAGAATTCATGCTGAAGAAAAAGACCTGGGATCTTGGGCGAGAAGTTGGTATTATAATGAAACAGAAAGAGACTGGATTGCATGTTCGTATGCTTACTCAAGAAATTCGCAAATCACTTGATAGGCATACAATCTTGTACACAACTTTGGTGGAGTTATCCAAGACCTTAGGTTTGCAGAATTGTGCAGTTTGGATGCCTGATGAGATGAGAACAAAGATGAATTTGACTCACGAGTTGAATGGAAGGAATTATTCAGAGTTTAGTAATTGTTCTATACCAATTAGTGATCCGGACGTTGTGAAGATAAAGGGAAGTGATGAGGTGAATATCCTTGGCCCTGACTCTGCACTTGCCACTGCTAGTAGTGGAGAGTCCGGTCCACCTGGTCCTGTAGCTGCAATCAGGATGCCAATGCTTCGAGTTTCAAATTTTAAAGGGGGGACCCCAGAGCTAGTCCAAGCTTGTTATGCAATATTGGTTTTAGTTCTTCCAAGTGAACAAGGTATAACTTGGAGCAATCAGGAACTGGAGATAGTTAAGGTGGTTGCTGATCAAGTGGCTGTGGCAGTCTCTCATGCTGCAGTTCTTGAAGAATCCCAGCTTATGAGGGAGCAATTGGAGCAGCAAAATCGAGCATTACAACAGGCACAAAAGGATGCCATGATGGCAAGCCAGGCAAGAAATGCGTTTCAGAAAGTGATGAGTGACGGCTTGAGGAGGCCCATGCACTCAATTTTGGGTTTGCTTTCATTTATGCAAGATGTGAATTTGAAAAGTGATCAAAGAATGATTGTTGAAACAATGATGAAAGCAAGCAATGTCCTTTCAACTTTGATAAATGATGTGATGGACATTTCACCAAAGGATAGCGGAAGATTTCCATTGGAAATTAGATCCTTCCGGTTACATTCAATGATAAAAGAAGCCGCTTGCCTTGCTAGGTGTTTGTGTATTTATAGAGGCTTTGGTTTTCTGATTGAGGTTGAGAGGTCATTGCCTGATCATGTTATGGGTGATGAGCGGAGAGTTTTCCAGGTGATATTGCATATGGTCGGGAACCTGTTGAATTGCAACAATAGAGGGAGGACTGTAATGTTTCGAGTTGTCTCAGAAAGCGGAAGTCAGGAGAGGAATGATCAGAGATGGGCTACCTGGAGGCGAAGCTCTGTTGATGGGGATGTGCGTATCAGATATGAAATTGGGATGCAAGAGGCTGGTTCTCAATCAGAGAGCTCAACGTCAGTGGTACAAGTTGGTGGTAAGAGATGTGTCAATGATGGAATTGAAGACCACATGAGCTTCAGTGTTTGCAAGAAGCTAGTTCAGGTAAGAATTGAAATTGATTTTTCTGTATGTGCTTGCTTGTTTGTGAATGACTGGATAGAAGATATTCTTTGTGACCGATTGAATAAAAATCTAGTAACTTTGTTCTTTGGCTGTGATCGGTCCTTCCCGAGGAGCACCGCGACATTTTTTTATGAATAAATATGAAGAATATATGTTCCTGTGGCCTGGCAATAATGGCTCGAACTCTCATTCTGGTAGATTGTTTACGGACCTAAGCCTTATTTTGTTCTTTTTGGTTGATGCTTAATATTTCCTACATCTTTTTGCCCTTTGATGCTCTCTGTGTTCAGGAAGAACTTTTTTCCCACATCTATTTATTGGTAAAGCATTAGTCTATTAGGCTTATATTTTTGTGGCAGTTTCTATTTGAATTGATAAAACTTGGCTGAAATATTCTATTTCAAGATGGTTTCCATTTGTGATAATACTAGTGTAAGATTGACCGATAAAATCAAGAATGATGAAAAGTTTTCACCATTCTGAACATATTTGATAATTGCTGTGAGAGAGGATTACGTTTAGTTCCTAAGTTGTTCTGTCGCTTCTAGCGTATAAAGTGCAAACTATTGAAAAAATTTTACTTGTGACATGGTGAAAGGTACCATATTGCTTTGGCTTGCGGATATTAGTTTGTTTAACTGATGAGAGCTTTTGGAGTGATAAAAAAAGGTTCTCACTCCGGGATGTGGAGCAGTTAGAAAATATTAAAATAAATTACATTGCTTTTACTGAAGTCTTTTATTTCCTTTAATAACTCGTGATTAATTGTTGTTTTCTTATAACTGGCAGTTGATGCAAGGGAACATCTGGGTGGTCCCAAGTTCCCAAGGCTTTGCTCAAAGCATGGGACTTGTTCTTCGTTTTCAACTTCGTCCATCCATTAGTATAGCCATCTCTGAACCCGGAGAATCTTCGGAGTACTCACATTCTAACTCTATCTTGAGAGGCTTGCAAGTTTTATTAGCTGATGCTGATGACGTGAATAGGGCTGTGACGAAGAAACTGCTTGAGAAGTTAGGTTGCAATGTTTCTGCTGTTTCTTCTGGATATGAATGTCTTAGTGCCATGGGTCCAACATCAGTTTTCCAGATCGTTATTTTGGATCTTGAGTTGGATGGCTTCGAAGTTGCATCAAGAATACGCAAGTTCCGGAGTCGTAGTTGGCCACTGATCGTGGCCTTGACAGCAAGTGCCGATGAAGATGTGCGGGAAAGATGCATGCAGGTTGGAATAAATGGTGTTATTCGAAAACCAGTTCTGCTGCAAGGTATTGCCAGCGAGCTTAGAATCCTGCTGCAAGCAAACAAAGGTGTGTAGGAACAGAATTACATCCAACTTTCCTATCGGTCAAGCAGACGACTTCTTTCGACCTCTTCAGCATCTTCCACCAAGTTGGCACAATGCATAGAGGTGCTGCGCACACAACATTCAGAGTCAAAATGGTACACGAGTTTAGCTCCCTTGTTTTTGTTAAATGTGGTTGAACCTGAACCTACTTTAATATTGAGTCTCAGTAGCTCATAGTTTTAGATGGAATCATATGACAAAACAATTGTCCTTGACATACCATTCTTTCTCAAAAAAAAAAAAAAAGAAGAGGCAACATGGTGGAAACCACACAGAAGATTGCCAGTGGGACAATTACAATACTTAGGAGTTAAAAGATTGTAGAGTAGAGAACCAACTTTGCAGTTCTAAAATGTCGATAATAAATAGTTCATGAATATCATACAATCGTTTACAGGTGAACGAGTTTTTTATATTATATATATATATATATATATATTTGATAAAATTGTCTTTATTTTTATATTTTACTGATAGTACAACCTGATTTTACAATAACTATATCAATTTCAAATGGGTTTTGAAGGTGATTCTGGTCTGTTTGCGTGTTGAGAAAGTTGCTCACTGTAGCTGACGGTGAAGCACCATGCATGAATCTGAGAAAGAGAGTCGTACGTACTAAAGACTTCCAATTCAAGAAGTAGTTTTGTTTGAAAGAAAGAAAGAAAGAAAGAGCACGTGGGACTCTTTGTCAAGCTAAAATGCAACTTGGTTTATTATATTGAATAAATAAATAAAACTCATCCCATGACCAAGAAATAATATATAGGTATTGAATTGTTAATGGCAATACTAATTTAATTGGGAGGGAATTGACGTTAGATTTCCCCCCCGGAATATTGACCAAATCCTTATACGCACAAGAAATTCTTGTGATTTGTCGTCAATCGCTTTATTGGCCTGTCGATTACAATTGCAATTTCTTGGAATGCGTGGAATTGAAAGAATCATTATTAGGTACATCGAAGGTGGTTAACTCATTCTAAATCTGTCAACATTATGAATCTTGTGCATCTTACTGTTCTTTATGTCCCACTCAGAGGTGACAATTCCTTTACAAAATATGCCCTTTCAAAATAAATATAATAAGAAATTTGTGAGTTTAATTGAGGTAAGACAATTACAAACTAATCATACGAGAGGATACTCTTAATAATTATTTTGAGTTTAAAATTAAATTTTTAACATATAAATTTATTTATAATAAAATTAATTATTTAAAAAATTATATTATAATTATTAATTTATAATTTAATAAAT
>CP135539.1:5817147-5842076 GCA_032402905.1 Khaya senegalensis | reverse complement strand
AATTTAGGTGAATAAGAAAAGAACTTATTTACTAATTCTTTTTATTTTTAACTTAATTAGATACTAATATATAATATAATTAATAATGAAAAATTTAGATTTATCTTAAATTTTTTAATTAATATAATAAAATATAAAATTAATTGATAAATTTTATTAAAATATAATTTTAACAATTTATTATTAATTTTGTATCAATATTTTGTTAAAAGTTAGGATAAAAAAACTAAAAAGATATTATAATTCTTTTCTTATTCACCTAAATTTACTAATTTTGTTTTATTATTTATTTACTTAAGGCCTCTATTGCCCACTAATTTTTTCAATTAAGTACTTAATTAAGTGTTTGAATAATAATTTGTCAATTAAGTACTTTGTTGCGGAGAGATGATACCTATCTCGGGTAATCAAATCTAGTCACACATGTTACAAAAAATGAATGATAAAGATGGAGAAAATGTTAGCTTACCACAAGATTATTAATTAATTAATTTGAAGCATCGTGACAAAGGGTTACCATCTTTTACTTCTTTCAAATTGGACGATGAACAAACAAGGAAAGAGAACAAAGACATGGGCAAGAAATCAAATAAAAACAACATCAGGATTAATAAATAATTAAATTAGGGGCTGCGGTTGACCACAAATGTTGCAGCCGAGTGCATCCAAAACCCATTGTCTAAATCAAACAGTGGATTTTTCTTGGTCCCTGCCGTTGCAATTTTCCAAAAACGACAATAATTTATACATAATTCACAAAACTACTAATGGCTTAAATATACAGCCATTATGATTCACAAACATGGATCATTTTCTGTTAACTTTAAAGCCGGCATTTATGATTTATCTACACCTACTCTATGTTCTCGTTTCCTTTTGGACAGATTCTTTGGATGTAACTGCATATCCTAGTGTATATTATTATTATTATTATTTCTTTTTCATATTTCGTTTGTAAAAAGTAGTTTGAAATGAGAAAAATGTGTTCATTTAGCTTAATTTCAAAGTGTGTGTTCTATCTTTTAGTCAACCGTTCATGTTATGCTTAAATTATTTAAGTGTTTTTTAAGCTTTTTTTTAAAAAAATTTGTCACATAAAAAAGTAATGTTACACAAAAATTTTCTATTAATTCCATTACATGTGTATCAAGATAGTTGAGGATACATATGATGAATGAAAATAAAATTGAAAAATAGGTTCGATCTATTTTTTTTTTTAAAAAAAAAGTTTTAAAGATGAATATTTTTTAAATATGTGCATTAAAATATTTGAAATTTTATATTTTAATAGATATTTATTAAATATTGTATAATTGTTAATATTTTTATTAGTTAATTTAATTTGTTTAATTTTAATTGTTTTTTTAATAAATAAAATCATGTTGATAAAAAGTTTTAATATTTTAATATATTATTAAATATAAATTAATAAAAAAAAAAAAAAAAAAAAAAAAAAGAAAAAGAAGAACGTTGAAGGAATAAATAGTTTCTTCTTTCTCTATTGCTAAAACAAAGCAAGTACTCAATTTTTTTATTTTTTTTTTAAGTTTTAGACACTTTAATCTTTTTCCACCCTATATACAAAGGTAAAATACAAAATAAATTTGTTCCAAAATTAATAATTAATCCTTTAATTTCTTGTTTTCAAAATAGAAGATCAAATTAATTAGATTATTCTTAGAAGAAAATATGCTTGGACAATTAGACTTCAATGACTCAATTACGAGGACTGAATTTTCTGCCAAATGAATTAGCCATGTGTTTTACATTACCACACATCAATTAATTATGTCTTAAATATTAACACATACCAACAATTGGATTTCAAATAACAATAAGTATTTGTTCGATTCCCTTCCCATGCAGCAACAGTGTTCATTCAGTGCATATATGAGATTTTCCTTTGTAAGGTATGAAATAATTTTCAAGTTTTTCCTTCGAAATTCAATGTATTTGTCTAGATACACCATACAATACTATATTTATATTAAAAAATTAGAAATTATAAATAATTGATAGAATTTTGATAATCACCGAAAAATCTTGATTATATTATGTCGTATCTCTTCATTTAATTGTTTTAACAAGAATAATAAAATGATGGGTTTAACAAAATTTTTAAATCATCAAATAATGATACATTTTTGTCAAAAAATAATACATTTATGAAAGCGATACTCGTTATTTCTAGAAATAATAGAAATACCAAATGCAATATAATAAAATCAGCACTTGGTGACATACAAATGTAATATTATGAACTCTTTCAAGAGCATTTGACAGAAAAATTTTGACATGAGATCATGATTGTGAAAAACAATTAAAGGATTTATGAATGAGACTTTTAAGGACTGTTCGTCTTCTTTTAAGGACGGTGTTTTTTTACTGTTTGTTACAGTCAATAAAGACCCTTTTTCTAACAGTGACAACATGAGAATTTGCGGGGGACTACAGGGCATCCGCATCTGCCAAGTGGCGGCACATGAAATGTTACACCGGTCAGCAGATGCCCTTCTTCTTCTTCTTAGCTTCCGTGGAAAAGCTAAAGATACTAGATAGTCGGCCCATTGTCCCTCCTGCCAGTCAATATTTTATTCTTTCACTAACTTGTAAAACTAATCCTCCTATCAATTAATTAATGTCAGGACGGTTGACATTTGCTTTAATTATGTTTGTTAATTAATGTTGTAAAATTCAATGAATGTTAAATTTAATTTTCAGATGGTATATGGTGAGCTGGGTTGCATCAAAAAGTTGAAATTGGGTTACTTCCTTAATTTACACTTCTGAATCGAATTAAACAAGTATATTAATTAGCTTATACGTATATGGATTTGATATGAAAGAAGATGTCACTGAATATGGTTGAGATATTGACCACAATCTAAGCTGCCTAGCTATATGGGCATGCTGCAATTCAATTTATATTTATTTTGTATGAAAGAAAGAGTATCAATAAACTTATATGAATAAATGCATGCAAGAGCAAGGCTATTTTTTTTTTTTTTATGTTGGTTGGCTATTTATTCGTTTTCCTCTATTGGATAGCTGCAAATGTCTATATTGATCAGGGGTTCTGATTGTTTATATTATGTACCCAAATAATAGACAATTTATTAGTTTAGTATTTGCTAATCAGCCTCTCAAAACTCTTCGCCTTCAATTGTGGCCATCTCTTGTGATTAGAAAGTCGAATATGGGCAACTCAGGGCATTTATAAAGGGTGTAAAAGCTGAATGCTGAAATCATAATTACACGACATGTTAATCGTTGAGTGACAATTAAAACAAAGGGTCAATTTAATTAGTTCAATTTTTTATAAATAGGAGCGTGATGATTGGCGATGTAAAAAGATTGTTTTTTTCTTTTATTATTAATCTAGGAAAAACTCCAGTATCTGGGTTTGTTTTTACTCAATTCGTCTAACATTTCAGAGAAGTTTTGGCCTCTTCTATATATTGCTTGTTCAGTGCCGGCTGCTGCTATGAGTGCCAGGAGAATGAGATTTCTTAAAAACATATTGAAGTTGGATTCTTCAAAAACCAGCGGCCTCTGCGTATGGCATACAAAATTTGATTTCGTTAACTCATTACAATCAACCTACCTAGGGTATAAACCACCCTAGAAAAATCATCCTAAACAATTTAAAAATTCCAATAATTTCCCATCAGATTAGATGAAAAGTATTGGAACCAATTTAGGGGCTATCATTAAATCTTCTCTAGCTACAACATAAATTTTGAATAGCCTGCACTCAACTATACACGAGGGATTTGATATCAAATTCTGGGGTTCTGCGTAATTTGTTTGCAGTTTGCATTTGCTCTTTGACCTACCCAGGTTTTGTTGTAAATTAAAGTTGCCTGTTCAATCTCAAGAAAGAGCATAATTACAATAATTAGTTCAAAAATTAAAGATTAAAAAAAAAAAAGAAATTGTTGGTTTTTGAAAATTATGTTAAACTCTCTTTCTTTCTGTGTTTCAACACTGGGTGGGAGCAGATGACGCGTACTCCACGACAAGAGCACGGCTGGATTGAATTGAATATGAACATAAACGGCTCATGGACTTGAGAGAAAAGCCAACATGTTCTTTGATTTCTGTTGGATGATGTTTGCCACAAAAGCCAAGCAATTAAGTTTATTGTCTAATTTAATATTAACTAGTGGAGGTAATGGGTGGTCTACATTTCATTAACGTAGAGTTAGTGGATTCCCTTTTCTAATTATTATTATCAAAATGGCCTCTCGCAGTCTCAAAGAAAACAATTAGTAGTCGCAAAATTACAAGCGGCAGGAGGGTGCCAACACTTGTAAAGGCAAAAAGAGAGAATACATTTGTTTCTATTCAATTCGTCTTAGAGGATTATTATTATTATTATTTCTCTTTAATTAGACCGATAGTATAATTATTGAACCCAACGGGGCCCATTGATATTGTGACTTTAGCGTTGGAATGTTGTACCCAATATCCAACTTGTTGTTAATTTAATATTAGGGTTTGTCAACTGTGACACGTGAATTCATGTGAAGAGGGGTCCTCCATGTTGCTAAATCTTCGGATTCTTTGAGTGTTAAATTGTCATTAACCCTCATGTTAAAGGAGTTAACCAAAATAATTTAATACTGTTAAGAATATTAATCTTTTACTAAACTTTTCTTTTTAGCAGTCAGCACTAATTAATTAATACGACTGACAAGGTAATAGCTAAAGCAGCAATTCACTAGAACTTTGGAGACAAGCTTGTGAATGGATTAATTCGTATTTCGTCTCTGAAAGACATCGTGGTTTTGTTATTAATTTTACATGAAATTTGCAGCACAATCCAAGCAATAACTACAGAATTCAATCCACATCGTTAATGTCATATCTTTTAGCTGCAGGATGGTGTTTAAAAATACATTATTATTGGCACATTATTCATTAACAAGAAAATTGCCAATATTCATTTAATTTACCTGTATTATTTTAAATTATATAATAAATAATTTAAAATAATTAACATAAAATTAATATAAAATATAAAATATAAAACATAAACATTAAAACAGTTAATATATAAATTAAAATGATAAATGTAAAAATTAAAAGTTTTAAATATAATATGCATGAAATAAAGTGAGATTTATTGTAAACAATCTCTTATAATCTAGTATATTGTAAGAGCTTCCAATTATGAATAAAAATGGAAGGAGTTATATGTCAGCATAATAAATCAAAAAATAATAAGCTTATATTTTTCAAGTGCTTCATGGGAAAGTGATTAATGGAAGGAGCAGATGGTTGTTCTTTGAAGAAAAATAAGAGAAGATCGGATATCAAATTTGATTTTCATCTTTGAAATATACAGGTAGTGAGTTTTTTTTTTTTTAATTAATGTTAATATTTAAATAATATTATTTAACTAGTCTTTAGCTTTAAACTTAAATTTTGAAGTTACAATTAATTTGGTGCTTGAATACCCTACAAATAGTATTCTTATTAATTAGAAAGTATAATGATGAATATTCCAAATTTGATATTGTGTCCCAAGTTAAATATGATCTTGGTCCAACTTTTCATTTTCACTTTTTATCATTTGGGAATGGATGGTACAATGGTTATTCAACAAAATGCCTAATTCTAAGATTTAGGATTCATTACTACTTGAGAATTCAATGCGCATGTGTGTGTGGAGTGGGAGAGGGAATGATCAAGAGTTCTCAATCTCTTAATTTTATATAATTTTTTAATTATTAAATTAATATATTTTTAATAATTAATATTAAATATAAGACATGTATTAGTTATAATGTATTAATTATACAAATTAGATTTAATCTCAATTATTGAATGTATATTAATTTAACAATTGAGAAATAATATAAAATTAAGAAATTTTCAAACCTTATTCATGTGTGTGTGTATACGTACAATTACTAGAACTTTCAAGGACCTCTTTTGGGTCTCCCATAACAATTACCCACAAATTCCTGCTTATAAAATATAGTATATATTCATGTTAGAGCTTATGGATGAAAGGAGAAAATGATCCCACAAAACTATTAATTTATCCCATGTTTCTTTTTACATTCTTACTAAAGCTAAAAACCTTAGTGATTAAGAGAGGTAAATGATGATGATATAACAATAACACTGCAAAAGGATTTTAACCAATTATTTAATTAATATATAAAAACTTTACCTTCGTAACAAGGGTATACAAAGCAAATAAATGGGGGAATAACAAATGCTGTCCCACCTCAAATTTAATTTAATTTAAGTAAGTGTGATGTTGTTTAATCCCCAAATTGTGAAAACACAATTAAAATCTAGGAACAAGAGTATGGACAGAGAATCCTCCATCCTGCCAAAGGAATGGTTTTCCAAGAAAAACTTTGATCAATTTTTCTTTTTTATGCGACAAACATCTTAATTGCAGTGTGGCTATTCAGTACTACACGTGGGAGGGAGAATAGCCATGCTGCAATACAAGAAGCTATGCTTTGGCCACCCAGACATGTGGGGCTATTACATTGCATTTGCCCTAGTAGCAGAAAGATACAATGCATGCTCCATTCAAGCAAAATGATATTTAAGAAAGGGAGAGTCTTTTACGATATATTTATGAAGTGTTTACCATTTGCTTTAATACAAATTATTGTTCCATTTCTTGCAAATTATATTAGTGTTTCTGTGACTTGTGATCGATAGATTTGATTCTAGTACTTAATATGAACAGGAATGAAACTATCTGACTTTGAAACAATTTAAAGATTTCTTTTCCTCTCTTCAATAATAAACAAATCGATAGCTGCTTACACACTATTACTGAATTAAACAACAATTAGTTACAATTTTCTTTAAAGAAAAGAGTAAACAATACCACTGAACTAACCATTTCCAAAATGTACAGCAATTGAGCAAGATGGAGCTGATCTTCATTCAGATCATGATAAGACAATCATAAATACATTCATTACTATATGAAGAGATCATCTTAATTTACGTCCCAAATTTATGCCACCCTTCCTCTTATTTTCAGCACATTTCATCCTTTGAACGACATAAAATCAATCTGATGTAAATTTCAGCCAAACTTCAAAGCAATCCAATTCGACATATTTAATCTAAAAATTAACCTGAAACTATAAAGCATGTCCTAGAATCATCCGCTGAAAACCTTATATTCGATACTGTCTGCTCATTGCTCATTGCGGTGAGTAAAAGTAAGAAGCAAGAGCTTAAAACAGACATGAATATTGTACTGTCTATTAGCAAACCAAGAACCCAGAAGTTTTTGCTAGATGATCATGCTCATCCCACATATTTATATACTCAAGTCTTATCTGCTGATATAAACTATTATCCACTTTGCACATATCAAGATATTTATATATATTAAAAATTCCAATCCCTAAAAAAGAATTGCGAAAGCAAAACTCTAGATGAACAATTAACAATACATATAGTAGTAACTAAAATATAATTCCAAAGAAACTGATCGTCTTTTTTATTGGAAACAGAAATACGAAGGGTAACAAAGAAAGTTTTAATATGCATTGGAAACAGTGGTTTCTCTTCTCTTCTCTTCTCTTCTCTACTTCTCAATCCTGCTCTTTGTATCTTCTTCTCACGTCTCTATCTTTCAATACAACAAAACCTAATTAAAGATTCACCCAAACGATCTCAACTATATTTTCCCAAACGATCTCAACTATATTTTTCTAGTAAGGCGGCCGCGCATGAGCCCAAGCATATGCCTCATGTAGCTGACCACCATTCGGGAGTAGATTCGGTGACATATTATAAACCGGCAGTGATGAAGGATCTAGCAGCCCAGTCTGCTGCCCACTAATTCCAATTTGCGGCGGCGAATTGTTACCAGCCCCTTGGATCTGTCCTTGACCTGTCTCTTCATCGTCTTCTAAAGGCAGTCTCTCGTAAGTGGCATTCGCAAAAGTGGCAGCTATCAACATCACAGGCCCTGCTGCCACCAGCTGCCCCACTACACTGCCTCCGACCACCTGTCCCTGACCGCCGGCCAAATACACGGTGAGGCCGGTTGATCCAGGAGGGGCTGGTCCTGGAAGAAATGCCCCGGTAAGGGACAAAACTTCAAACCTACCATGAAGAGCCACCACAGCACCGGGTGCTGCAGGTTGCCTCAGCGTCACGTTAGCCACGGAGCCACTGCCGCTTAGAACGCAAACGCCACGCTGCCGCCTTCTTGCAAACTGGGCTACACTTTCTGCAATATCAGCGCCACCAGCGATCTCCATAACATGGCTACGGAGTGCGTTAGGGCTATCCCGGGTCACAAAAATTGGTGGTTTGGGCTTGTTTTTGGATCCGGGAGGCCGGCCTCGGGGTCTTCGGTTACCAACTTCAACCGCACCCTCCTTAGGCTCATCTCCTGTTTCTCTGTCTTCGTCTTCGTTGCTTCTGTTATTGCTAGAGTCATTCATAGAAATTTCATGATCGCGTTTGTTTAAGATCGATGAATTGGCTGCCGAGTCCATGCTCGGCAAGCCCACTTGACTGGTCCACCAAGGATTAGCCAGGATTGCAAATTGAGTCAACACAAGTGGAGAAGAAGATGCAGGAAATTTGTATACCTTGTTTTTTAAGGGTTTGAGTTTTAATTTTCTTGCTTTCTCTTCACAACCTGGGGATTTGAGATCAGAAAGTCAAAGCTAAAACTTAACAAGAAGCAAAATTTTTTCTGTTCAAACAGGGATTGCTGTATGCTACTGTGCTCAGCCTTTCACAGGTTTTGAAGGGAAGGGAGAGAGAGAGTATCTGCAGAAGCTGATTGGAAAAAATAAGAAAGAGAGGTAGTGTGAAGAGAGAATTAGATGCAAATTGCTAATGGAATCAAGTAAAGGAACAAAGGAAAAAAGCTCTTTAATTAACAGGTGAAGAAGAATCTAAAGATTAACAACGCACCCAGAAGTGATCTAAATGGAGAGAACAAAGAACAGATGCAAAACCCTTGATAAAATCAATTGCAAAACACAAACAACAGACAAAGAGAGAGAAAAGATTGCAGTATTTAAAAGAAGAGACCAAAGAACAACAAATGGATCATTTTTTCTCTTTCCTTGTATGTCTTAGCTAGCTAGCTCCGTATTTGTGTTGTAACTAGGGGAGGGGAGGTAAGTCTGCTTTTCTTTACAATTTACCAGTATATATCTATAAATGAAGTCCCCAAATAAGCTTTCCTTTCAGAAATCATTGAAATTAGGGTTTCGTGGGGTCGCGTGCGCGTGGGCAGGCGGGAAGCACGTCGTTTTCTCGTGCCCCAACATATCAATTTGTTAATAGCAGAGAGAGAGAGAGAGAGCTACAATATTACTGCTAGTAGTTACTCAGTCTTTCAATGCATTTCTTTCGCAGTATGCAAATAATCTTGCGTCCGTTCTCAACATTTTCGTATTTGCCCGAAGTCTTTGTCCACGGTTCCAATTATTTCTGTCAACCTAATTAAATTAATTATAAATGATGTCGTACTAATTGTCTCAGTGTAACTTGTAAGAATTTGAGAAGCAATTTGTTACGAATTCGACGTATAGGCAACAAATTAACATCAAGTTCATTGCATATTGTCTATTTGTCACTACCCGTATATAATGGGACAAGAGTAAATGATTTTCCAGTGCCATAAGCTACTAACAGTGGATTAAGTGTTGGTTACAAGGGTGGTGATGATACAAATATTGTCAATAGCATAATAATAATAATAACAACAACAGTGACAGACAGTCTCATAGGATCTGGATACAGTGATGAAATGGTTGTACTGATTTAATCCTTTGTTAAAGCAATTTAAAACTATTGCACATGTTATACAAGTTGTATTCAAATCAGATAAATTGGGTTGAAGAATCATATTGTGTGATATGGGATTTATTAGAGGTTAATTTTATAATGAAATTCAATGCGCACGTGAAAAGATGGTCTCATAAAATATAATAGAAATCGATTAAGGCACAGAATACATACAAACGTATGTGTGTGTATATGTATGTATGTATTATAATGCTCGCCCTTATAAAATATTAGAAGAGAAATAGTCAAGTGAGAGAGAGACTCAGCGATGGCATTAATTTTCGAGGCAAGTAAAATGTGAAGTATATTAAAATAAAATGTGGTATCTTTGTGACTTTAGCATAAGTGGCGACCACATCTAAGATTAGACCAAAGAAGATGGGAGATATGATTGGCCTCAGTTTAGGTTTTGTTCCAAGTTTAGGTGTAATGATTTTAAAGTCATTATTGTTTTAACAAATTATTAATTATTAAATATTAGTGAAAAATAAATAATTATCATAAAAATAATAATTAGTAATTACTTAACCCTTTAGGGTACAAAATGAGAATTAAGGAAAGTGGAAAGTTTTGTTTGGGGCTTTTGATCTTGTTAAATCATCTATTGTGAGTAAGATAGTCTAATAAATTTGGAATCAAATAAAATCATGAAGAGGTATCAGATAATAGTTTTACTTTGGGGACAAGTGAGAGGTTAATTTGCCACAAAACCTTATCTCAATTTGCTCATGCGTCTCCACAATTAAGGATTTAGATTCTTCTATAATTTTTCCTTTGCTTCATAATTGATTCTACCGGGAATTCTACCATTCAATTTCTTCGCTAGATACAACAAGAACATGAAAAGGAGTTTGTCTACGACAACATAGCATTAATGACAACTAATTTCTAAACTTGTAAGAATTTAACATCAAATTAAAGTCAATACAGTACAGTTCTATTAGTTTTTTCCTTTGTAGTTTTTATTGGACCAAATGAATATGGTATCAGCTGTCTATTTTTTCTTCTATCGTTTATCATGCAGTGCCAAGTCTTATGCCTTGATTATCAAGCATGCTAGGCAGAGTGAAAATAATGTATTTCGTTTTAGTTTCATGTGCATTACATAAATCAAATTTAACCATTCCTACATATAAAAAATTATTCAAAAGCTAAAGTCGATCTCTTGATGAGACTGATATAGATGAAAACTAATTAGTATGCATGTTATTAAAAACTAATCTTCAACTTGTCTCATTTAAGGGTATAGAATAGGCTGTTCTGCTTAAACACTATGCTGAGAAGCTCTATGATAGTTATGATCATTAATTTCAATCATAAAATTATGGTTATTTAGTAACAATTGTTTTTATTTCTCCCAACATTATTATGTTCTTTTTTTTTTTTTGATGTTTCGCAAAACAAGCTATAATTTCACAAATTAAGATCACTATGATAATGTTCTTATATGAGAGAACATTCATGTTTGTGTAAGTATATGATTTTGGGAAAACTTGGTTTATTCTATATTAGAGAAAATATTCAATCCTCAAGACACTACTGTCAATATGTGCAAGTTCTATTTTACAAATGCAAATTTATAGATAATTGTTTGTAATTTAAAGTTAAATTATTACAATTTTAAGGCTTAATTACTAAATATTAAAGTATTATATAAACATGCGTAAATTTTCAGCAAAGGAATCAATATAAATGAGATACGAGAAGGTATCGATTACAAGTTGACTGGATGACTAGTGGATTCCAACTCCAGCAAATTAAAGGAAGCAAATGAGGGAATGAAAGGGAGGAGTCAGCCTCAATATTGATACAATGTGGACCATCAATTCTAAGGCTAGTAATGATTAGGTATTTAATCATATGTGATTTGATCTACTTTTTAATTTGACAGTTAGTCAAATCTACAATCATACAGATGTAGTTGTGCCATATGAATGATACAAGACCTTCATTCATATGTATACCTTCATATTGACTGTAAAGTGTCTTACAATACCTTTATAATTTGTTAGATTTTTGATAATGAAGTGTCGTACAATACCTTTATCTTTGACACACTTTCAACAAAGGATCACTGCTTTATTTAAACAATCTCTCTCTCTCTCTCTCTCTCTCTCTCTCTCTCTCTCTCTATATATATATATATATTTAATAGATGAAAAAATAAAACAATAAAGTGAACAATTTAATTACCATTCTCATCCATATATGCAGTAGTTTGTCAACAACAATTAGTGTGTGACAGGCCAATTAAGAAGGCATAAAACTAACAAGGGAACGTTCAAATGTGTAATTTGAAAACAATTTCTGAAACCTACAACAAATCTCTAAAGATGTACATACAAGTTGATAGACTGAAAAAAAAAAAAAAAAAGCTAGTTTCCTTTTTTATTGTATTCTCAAAAAGTTCATAACATCTCTATGCAAAAATGTCATTGCCATCCGCCTTCTCTGACTGGCATATTGCAGTTCAACATTCTATTTAAGCTGAGCAATTCTCTCTGCAAAGCCATGAATACTTTTATTGCGTGTTCTCGTGAAAAACAAAAAAAAAAGATTGAGACATGTAGATTACATATTACAGTTCTTGTATATGGCATCCAATTCACATCACAATATTGCAGACTTGAGCAGACAAGTTTTAATTTTCTACTTCAACCATTCATGAGGACCCTCAAAAAGGAAAGAAGGGCTATCAGCATCTATAACACATTCTTTTTCTTCCAATCTCACATAACAAAAATGTGTCTAATTCCTGTAGATGAATTGAGACATTCAAAATATCAAAATTCTACAGATTATTCATTAAAGTTTTTGTCCATCTGATCAAATTATCCTTTCTTTAAAGTATTCTCACGTGATGACTTAGATATATAGCAAGGCCAAGCAAGTGCTCCCCGTCCAAACATACACATCATTCAGTGACAGTAACTACCAAGGTTAGATTACTTGCCTGATGAGATAGCATATAACTAAGAAGGAAACCACAAGAGATTCCAGAAGTGCACACATTCTCCGGTTGGATTTCTTCTCCAACACCTATAGAGCAACAATTTATGGTAATCAGCCATTTCAAGACAACTACAGAAATGAAGAGACAAACGGGCATGAAAAATAGTAAATCAGATGTAGTTAGGGTAGCATCTTAAACCAATTTATGGTTCATGACATGATACCCATTGATGCATCCATAATGTTACATTGATTTTACAACATAGTCCACTCAAAACAAAGGCAGAAAAAATTTTCAATTAAACATAGTGCAGGTTGAACAGCTATAACAAACCATTCAGCCAAGCAAACGGATATGACTCTCCTCCTCCTCATGTATATCACCTGTTAACTACTAATGAGTAAATTAAGTGTTAGCATTCTTCATAAAGAGAGTATAGATTTGCAAGGCATGCCTTCCATTTTTCAGTTCCTGTTCTTCCGGTAGGAAGATGCACAATCTTATGATTTACATGTATCAACAGAAGGACCAGCTTATTGCATGCAGTTAGTTCCATTCACATGTGAGAGTGTTCGAGCAAGCACATGTACATAGGTCAGAGACGACTTTCATGGACTTGATTCTGTAAGGGTATGTTGGTTGGTGCCCATTAAAGCATGTTTATGGTATGGATAAGTTCAACATGAAAACGGTGAGCAAATGCATTCTGCCATTAAGAAACACGTTGCATGTGTTTTAAGGCCACATTTAATAACAATTAGGAACTTCCCAATATTCTTCCTCGTCAGAGCAATTTATGCATCACAGCAATTGATCCAGGTATTTTCATGCTGGAACAATGACACTAAGAAATTTCAAAACATGCTTCCATGTGTAACGCTGGAGATCACAGTAATAAGGACAAAAGAAATTCAATGACCGTGATACACTTTAACAACAGCAAGGGAGCTGACAAAAGAAGTTCTAGCTTGGTATAATAATAAACTTAAATTACAGGTCAGTCACCATTGATCATATCAAGCATAAATAAGTTATTCTAAGTGTACACCACTAGGGAGTTCCACCATATTATAAACTATGTAACTAAATTTTATTAACATTTTTCCATATCTCAGTCATAAAAGCACACCACTTAATCAATATATAGATATAGATTTGAATGCATAAAATCATTAGATAACAACTTAAGTAGTATAAAAGCAGTTAAGATAGAAATTTATTAGACAAATTACATCTCTATAATTGGATAGCAAAGCAAGGATACCTAGGTTGAGACTTACTCTCTTAATTAAGAAAAGTAACTCTTTCTTTCAAACTTTCCATTGCTTTGTCATTTCATGATCACTAATTCCACTGGAGTAAGAAGATGAAGCCTTAAGACCACCTTCCTCAATGCCATCATAGTTACCAAAGAGAGTCAAGCACGTTGCTCCCTGCATAAAATATTATCATGACACACTTTAACTTCTGAATAAACATACCATGAAAGATATCCAAAGTCTATATAAATTTAAGAAAATTTCTGAAAAATAAGTAAAAATGGGGAAAACATTTTTATTTACATGTAATAGAGTTTGTGCATAAGACCTGCCTCAACCTCATCCAACCCCTGAACCACTTTTGCTAATGCCTGAGAGAAACAGTTCGAGACCAGCACTTAGTCCATGAACACCAGTTATATGAGTTAAAAAGAAAGAATAAAACTTTGTTTGAGCAACAAACACTGGTTTTTTTTTTCATTATTATTGTTTTGGCTTCCAATTTTAAATTGATTAAAAGCAAATCAACAAGCAGTTATCATATCTATCCCAAAATGAAAGGAAACAAAGAATAAATGGTGGCTGATATCAATTTCACTTTTCTCCTTGGAAAGAATGAAGCAAGGACTAGTAATGCATATACTTAGAACAGTCTAAGTATCCCACATCAAGACTGCAAACACAGGAAGCCAAATAAATTAACAGAAAATCTTATTTTCCATATATAAATGAACTGTCAGGAGGAAATTTGGATATTAAATTCTCAAAGAGGCCAAGTTGCTACATCCAAAATTAAATGTAAATTTTCAAGAGTGGCATGTCTTGCAATCTGAAATCATTCCATTGATTGCAACATGGATGGGCCTTGAGGCCAGTAGAAAGAATTTTTCAACACCCAACAATGCAAACATAGATGAAGATCAGAAGTATAGGATGTCATCGCTGTATCGAGGGTTGAGCCATATACTATGAAAAATAACCACAGAATGCGGTGTTGGTCTTGAAACATCATCTTTGGAAAGGGATGTTGAAAGCATCATTTTATAGCATTTTTACTGTTAAATGTTCAATGATAACACATGGATATGATGACACTTATGTATAAGAACAGTTTGAGTTCAAAGTGTTGAATCGTTGAACTGCCATTTCTTTCAAAACTAATTAGTATTAGGAAAGTACAACTGAAATCTTTTATGACATTCAACGTCACATGCCACTAAATTTGTGAAACTCTATAGACGTGCAACAGTCATTGACAGAAAGCGGCATTGTAGAACTTCAACACAAAGCATTTTTGACTTGTATGTGCAAGTTCTTAATTACAAAAAGAGTACTTAAAAATATCAAGAATTTGACCTTTATTAACCCTGAGAATCATAACAGAGAAAATTTGTGGAGTAACCTGCCTCGAATGAAATTTGTCCAGCAACCAATATCAACAAAATATAAATTTTTTGTGTATTAAAGTTTCAATTTTGTTGTTAAACTCCTTATCAACAGTTCAAGTTTTTGGGATTAATGATTATTAAGCATGGAATAACAGCCTACTTGGCCAAGAGGTATTCTACCCGAACATGAAAATTCTCCCAGCCTACCAATTAAATTACAAAGCAAATTGCTTTCCACATGTGCGTTCAAGTGAGTTTGGCTCTGTGTGATACATCTGTTAAATAAAAATTCAACCATGCACACGTAAAGAAATGTATGAGTTCAATTGCAATTGTTGAGCGATTCCCTAGGATTGAACCAATTATGAGCTCTACAAGCACACTAATATCAACAACATGATTAAGGACTTGTTGAGTTATTGGATAGAACTCCCACTAACCAAATGTAGTTTAAAAACACAATTCAAGAGAGAATAAAAATTTTTTTTTAAAATTGACATGGCAACAACAGGCATTCAATTATAACACAACTCTGTGTACTGAACAAATAGACTCCGATTTATTAATTTATTCATTCTTGAGTGAACTGAAAACCCTAGAAATCAATGCAAACGGTCTCCGTAAGGTACGAAATAGATGTAAATGTAGGCGATGAATAAGCGAGATAAGAGTTCTGAAAATCAAATTTAACAGAATGAAAGTTGAAAGATATGTTGTTCGTATATCACTGAAATTAAAACAGGTGAGATAAACTGACAATATAAACGCACCTTCGGTAACTCATGGTTCACAACAACCGCCAGCTTCTCCGTTCGTCTCTGCTTCTACGTGTTGTTTTTAGATAAAATTAACATGAGATACACCGAATGAGCGTATTTCAGATGATTATAATGCCCCGTTTGGATGCCCAGAAAATGCAGAGAAGAAGAAGAAAAATTTTAAAGAGAAAAGAAATTGAAAATTTTAAAACATGCGGATTTAAATCGATTGTTTGGGCTGTCAGAAATCAAACCCTCGCTCGAAGTACTTTCTAACGACCTACAACAGCTAGGTGATTGAAGACAGAATTAAGCAGGTGTCGGTGGCCTATCAGGCCCAGATTGTACGGCCCAATTTAAACCTTCCAATTTTGGCAAAATTGGTTCGGTAGTTGAGTTGCGTAAAAGAATAGACCTAAAAAGACGTACGGCAAATTTGAAGTTATAAACCCATGGCTGATGAGGGGAGCAGTGGCGAGGGCTTGCGTGAATTTTGAGCTGCTGAGTCAAAATTAATGATGACATTGATACATAGACTGAAGGCAATCCCGTACCACCGCTTTCAGCGCATCATTAACATTATGGCACCTGCTTTTCTTGCTGGGTTACATCAACTTTCACTGTTCTAATCCGACCCACATTGATATCACAGCTTTATAATAGTGGGTTGGCATTGAGACACGAGAAAGAGAGTGACATTGATATAATTTGAGCTTCCTGGTCCTCAAGCCACACAAAACCAAAAATACATATATTACATAATTTAAAGACTTAAGCCAATTAAGTTCATTCATATATCTTGTATTCTGCGACTGCAAGCATATTTGCTGTACCATTACAATACATCTTAAAGCATATTAGAAGAATGGTCCATTTCATTTCCACAAACATATGAACGATCTGGATGATTCTTCTGCATCTACTTTAAAGAAGGATTGAACGCTGTTCGGTCGGGTTAAGACTAATCCAAACCAACTCAAATAAATTTTGAACCCTATTTAAACCTTTCGTTCCGCTTTAATTACGGGTTACGGATTTTTCTTTTTCCAGAGTCATGAGCACGTTGGAAGCCAGGAGCGTACAGATAGGAATCATCACAGAGAGTTGTGCATCCGCGAAATGTTTTTACAGTGTCCATATGATTTGAGTACAGGGGGAAATGGAAGTAAAGTTGTCAGTCCAACAGAAGAAGACGCTGATGTCAGATTGCAAAAGTGCTTGTCAAAGGACATATTCTGTGACACCCACATGACACTATTGTATAGCCAACATCTGAAATGTCTAATTGAATTAGTGGGTGTATCTGTAAAGAAACAAAGTGTTGATATCTCCATTCATGAACATTAAGCTAGGAAATAGGATTTCCAACCAGGAGTGCTATATTTTGACATACAATACAATACAATCAGACGCACAACTTTGGACCTAATAGAACCCTCTTTGTCCACCATAATGCAAATGACTACCAAGGAATAATTTCTTGTTACCACTTGTCCACAAGAATCCAACATTATTTCTTTTAAAATCTACAGTTGATATCATAATCTAATACTAGAGGAAAAAGTAGACACCCTGGTGAAAACATGTCTACCACCACATTGTTGGACCTGCATGCTACTTAGCAGAAACATGGGTTTGGTTTGTGCTCAATCAAAAAGAACCAGTGACCAACAGTGAATCAATGAATGGAAAATCAGAGTTAAGAGAAAGTAATAGACAGCCTGTATATTGTCAATTAGCCAATTTCTAGCATCAAAGCATTACAAGCTAAAGAGAGAACAGAATTACCAGAACGATATAAACCTAACTGTACACACTCAAAAAAATAAAAAACAGATTCTACAGAGAAGAATCTATAACTGGAATTATATACTTTAGAACTCAAATCTTCCCATACCTTGTGCAATAAATTACATTACTCAATTCCAATCTTCAATATATTCACATTTTCTTGAATTATCATCTGTGTCTTCGTACAAGTATCAGGAGTGAAGAAAAATGCTCTACATCTCTTTTCAGAGGTATACAAATCCAGCAATGTCATCAATTGATGTAAGAGGTTCCACACTGTAACTGCCACTCCAGACAGTCCTCAAAATCAAAACTGCTAGCACAGTCTAACAATGCATTTTGCTGATGTTCATAGCGACATATATAATTCAATCCAACAAGGAGCTCGCAGATGACTGCCTCCGCCTTTTCCCTATCAGCAAAATACAATGTTTGCAGCAGAAGAACATTTGTCCGCATAACAATTTGCTGTTGCTCAAAATTACGTTCACTTTGCCACCTGATCATATTATGCGCCAGTGGGGCAAGCCACTTCAGTATCCTATCAAGGGTTTCTTTCCAATCATGGGCAAGCGGAGCATCATATATTGCCAGATTCTTGACATATGACTTGAGATTGGTCTTCAGAGACATTCTTAAGCTCGCTGGTAACATCTGATACAAATCATCCCTTGCTTCCTCACCAACTAGATGAGGGTAGCGAAGTAGCTTCTCTATGACAATTATGACATTAGCATAATGCAAGGCTAGAGCAGAGCCACCCACAGTGGAAGGAGGCGCATACGCTGTTAACCTGCTTTTGGGACCAAAGTTTGCACCGTTTGTTGGACCACAAACGGCTTTCCTCTGATCTCCACTGAAAGGAGCGCCAATTTGATTAAAATAACCAGCATAGCTTGTGTCTCTCTTCAAACTTCCATTCCCATCGCTGCAACAACCCGAAATGTGGCTTCTACGTTCCTCACAATCAACCTCATCATCAGCATCAAACTTTCCAATAGAACTGCTTAAACTAAGACACTCCATGAAAAGCCTCCCAGGACTAGTCCCACACCTAAAATTAATATCCTCCACCCTAAAACCGGCTGCCTCGCTTCTCTTGGAATTAAGCCGAGGCTTCAGACTTGCCTCCCTTTTCTCCAATCCACATCTTTCTATCAACCCTGAATGGTACCTATTACTACTACCCTTACTTTGAATCCTTTTAAATGGCCCTGAAACCGCTTGGACATGACCTGAAACTTGCCTGCACTCATTCTTCAACAAGACAGAGTGTCCCTCGATCAACCCAAGCTTGTCCTTTTTCAGGACAGACTCCCCAAAAACAACACAAATTTTAGCATAAATCGTACACACAGTCCTCGCTAACAACTCTACAACCTTGTCATACGTCTGGTTCCAAACCGAAATTTCCTTGAGATGCCTCACATCTTGCTTCTGCCAAATCAATTTCTGCTCAAACGCTTTTCGACTTTCTTCATGCTGATTCTGTTGAAACTTCTTCGTAGTCTGCTCTAATTCATTCAAAGCCTCCATTTCACTATACAAATTGGACGTAGCATTCACTAACCTCTCCATTTTCTTAACCATTCCCTCCATATTTTTAACCAAAAATCCCAACTCTTTAACATCAATAGCTCCACTCACAACATCATTATACACATGTTCAAACCCTTGCAAAGCCGGTTCACTACATTTCTTGCCCAGCCTAGAGACAACAGCAGCGACCCGGTTCAAATCATCAAGCTTCTCAGCTAAAGCAAGCTGAAGCAAGTAATTCTGGTCGGAAGAAACCAATAACTTAATCCCCTCAGAGTTCAAGATCTCGGATTTCAGTTTCATGACCTCTGAATCGGTTAAAGATTTGTGTAAATGAATAGTTTTGGACATAATATTAGCAACTTCAAAAGAAAGAATCCCAATGAAGCGTTTGGGTTCTGGGTTTTTACTGCTCTTGTTCTTCTTCGAAGAAGATTCAAGAAGAAATGCTTGTTTAAGATTGGTACTTACTTGGTTCCCCATCTTCAGTATCCAAGGTTCTGCAACCATTTCTGCTCGGGATCTGAGAGATTTGTAGTTGATCTTTGTGTCGGAGAAAGCAAGCGCAACGTGTGCGGAGAGAAATCAGCAGCGCAGAGAAGCTCTCATTGTGTTTGCGGGAGTATGACAGAAGTGGGGGATAGCTGTTTTTGAAAACTGCCTTGAGGGTTTGAGTGTTTTAGCTCTGTGTTCTGATTCTGCTGTCCTGCCAGTCAATATAAATGTAATTTAATTTAAGTCTGTTGACTTTTTTTTTTTTTTTTTTTTTAAATTTCTTTCTGTCAAAGTATTTAATGGAATGGTTAAAATTTGAAGTACTTGAAGTGGTTAGGGTATTAAATTTTGTTTTCCAAATTAAAGAAAGAAAAAATTGCATTTGGTGGTTATTTTATATTTTACAAATAAGAATATAAAATTTTTGGTTATTTTTAGATAAATATTGGCCAAAAATTGGATTTACAAGAAAAGATATCTGATTGGACATTGGTATTGGATTTGTTTTGCAGTTTAGAAATTAGGCCAACAACCACCTTGACATAATTCTTTAAATAGTTTCTCTTATTCTTGCACGATATTAATTTATGATTGACCAAAGACTTGGGCAAATGAATTACATGACATTAATAAATTTGTTTCTGAAGTCAAGCTATAATTTTGCATGGGAACGCGCATGAAGTTGAAGGATGATAAGTAGAAAGACTAAGGTGGCACGGTTTTTTTTTAATTTTATTATGTGATAAATATAATTTAAATTATTTATTATTAATTATATTATATATTAATATTTATTTAAATTAAAAAATTAAGAGAAGTTATATTTTTTTAGATATAAAATATTTTATAATTTTTTATTTTTTATTTTTATTATAAAATTTAAAATAAAAAATTTAAAACAATTAATATAAGAGTTTAAAAAATTTAAAAGTATTTTATATTTAATGTATTGTAATTGCATCTTATTTTGAAATGTAAGCATACATGTACCACTGTTTTCTAGTTTTCATACTCAATTTGTCATCTTCGTAGAGGAAAATTACTGAATTAATACGTGAGGTTAGTTCTTTTGAAGGATTTGGTATCTCCACGAGTCCCACACCCAAGAAAGTCGGCAGCAATGAGTGGTGATATGAAGTGGGTTTGACCTAGGATTTCGTTTGGGGTCAACAAAAGAGAAGATACAAAACCAACTATGGCTTGAACTTCAATGCAAGTTCATGTACTTGATTGTAGAGATAGGAAAAGCATCAATTTTGGCTAAAATGAAATTGAGATCCATGATTACATCGATACTAGAGGCAGACAAAGTTTGGTGCACAAAATCCTCTTCAAGTTTGCAATTTGGAGTTTCCAAGTCAATGATTAAAGAGACTCTTGATGGTTTTGTGTTACGGATCGGTCAAAACCAATTTTTTTTTTTTTCGTTTGCGATTCTCTTTACGGGCCAATCGATGGCAGTACTTGATTAATGGGAAAAAAAGGAGTCAACAGAGGAATGTTGCTTGTAGGACCTCTTAGTTATTAATGGTTTAGAAAAAAACAGCAGTTTGGCTTGAAAGGTTGCAACCAAAGGCATGCATTTTCCAATTGTTGGGAAATTTAGGTGTCATCTGCTCATCTTTTCAGTATGATATATACACTAGCTTTGCCCTTAAAATTAAGCACAGGCTGCGCACAACCTAGGAAATTAATGACATCGATATGACACCGTTTTCAAATATTGCTAGCTTTTAATTAGGGCTTTGGTGGAGATTAGTTGTCTAATAATCAAAGAAAATGAAGTTCACAGATGAACGAGTTTGACTAAAGTGATAATCAGGCAGAGTTTGTCAAGAGTTAACCACAGTGCGAGTTGGTAAAGAGCGAAGACCAGCCACATGGCTGCTCGAAGAAACAATCACATTATGACAAAAGGAGAGATCAAAGTAATACTTCTCCAAGCTTTCTCCAACAATATATTCTAGATGGGTTTGGCCTTTTTCCTGTATCAGATGTCCACCAATGTAGCAAAATACCTATTGCTTATCGTATCAGAAAGAATAACGAAGACTTTGGCTGATATACATAGACAAATTTTGATACCATACTGCATTTTGAGAACCTACCCATCTCACTAAAGCAGAACTTAATCCCAGCTTATTAAAATGAATAATATTCGTGAATCTGAAACTTCTGCCCATAAATGATAATCATGTGGGAGATCAGAGCTGCTGATCAAAGCTTTCATTTTGCAAGGGAACATTGCATACATGGTAAGGCTGCAGGCTTGATCGGCAGCTTCATGTGGGAACAAGAAGAACCAACAGCAATCAAAGCCCACGTTTCTGCCACTTATCAGATCTTAACATGTGTCCAAAAACTTTGTGGCATGCACATTGCAGTAGAAGATGGGTTTATTCCTCTGTAACAGAAGCATGCGTGTTTATTTCTCTAAGACAATCAAGTGCAGCATAACACTCCTGCCATCTGATAGCATTTTTGCTTTCTTTTACTCATGGTAGAATGGAATGCTTTATGCAAGTGGGAAGTGGCCGAAGGACCCGAGGAAACTTTTCTTAATAGAGTTACCTTTTGCCTATGATTTTGTGTGTCTCAATGTCTTCTCCTTTCTCTTCTCATCATTTCAACGTGCATATGTATGTGCATGCCATGGTCCATACTTCATCATCTTTTTCTTCCTTTCTTTCATTTTTCAAATCAATACCACAAATAATTAATAGAAGAATAGAGATTATCAATAATATATGTTGTCATATTAGATATAGCTTCCACCCATGCACATAAAAAGACAAATGTAAAGTTAGAATTCTCTGACTACGAAGGACCCTTTAACAAATCCACCATCTATGAGATAAAGACATGCATATGCATGTTGGCTGAGTGGAGAAGATACGTAAAAGCACAAAAGGATATGTTGATAGTTACAATTTCCCACCATTTTTTTTGTTCCTGCATGTTAGTTTGTGTTTGGCAAGCCTAACTGTTCAATTTGCTTTGCTTTGCCCCACTCTACGCTTTTGTAATACACAAATATTTCTTTGTGGGGGTGGTGGTGCTTGTTTCTTTTTGGTTTTATAGGCTTATCTTTTTGACAAATGATCCTCTTCAAACCTATCAATTTCTTGATAACTTTATAAGAATCAATCAAGGGTGTTGTTTCTTGAGAAATCTGTCGGCCGTGCATAGACGATATATAATACGTCTCTTTCACAATCGCCATGGATGGATTTTCTACTTCTTCTTTCTTATCCATGATGAGATATCAATCACTCAATTGTCATTCGAAATTGGTTGAGTGGCCATGGGCCGAGGCTGGCTAGATTGCCAAACCCAACAGCTCTCCACAGTGCTGGGCCAAGTCAACCCCAAATGTGACCACTGAAATTGTTGCTTGGTCCAGGCAGTGGGAATAAAAGTAGTCCACATAATCGGAAGTTAGAAGTAGTCAGAAAGAAAGAAACCGATCATGCAGTTACAGACCATGGTTTTGCTTTAATCGGCTTATGAAAATATATACAATATAATATAATGTTTGATATTACATCTTAATTTTGAAGAATCCACAGCTTGAATTATTGAGGTTTGAATGCTTCTTCGTGATGATATTATGAAATGGACGTACAACGTTGGGGTGGACCAATTCCATACTTTCCATTCAATAACACACATTATTAATTAAAATGCTATTATCAAGTATATGTTTATTTGAAAATGACACTTATTTTATTTTATTATACTCCATAAAATGAATGCCTCATATACTTTTTTACAATCCAGATATAATTGATGATTATCAAATCTTAGAATCGTACGATTAAGAATTTTTTTATATTTATTATGTAAGATAATTTATTTTTATATCAAACCAACATCAATATTGTTAAAAATTTATATTTGAATATTTAATGTTGAATTCATATTTAATATTTTAAATTTTTTAATCAACTATTAAATTTTTACATCATTTATAATTTCTTTATCGTAATAGATTATAGTTTTAAGCTTTCATATTCAGACTTATTTCTTAATTTTTTTAGATTATATATGATCCTAAAATCATTTTTGAATTCACATGATCTTTCTAATTTTTAAATTTTTATTTTAGTGTTTTAAGATTTACGCATCTCTTGAATTCTAATATTATATTTTAATTAATTAAAATTCATATGTTCTTAAAATAGGATAATATTTTATTTGAGAAATTTATTAAAATTTACTTTAAATATGTGGTGTTGAGCGCTTAATTAATGTATATTTAATATATTAAACACTTAATATTAAATTTTTATCGAATAATATAAACTTTTTAGGCCATTCAATAATTTAACTAACATATTCTATATTCTAATGAAGTCTAAAAGTAAGATATGATGGTATATACAGCAAGGCCTCATGGGTTCACTTTCTCTTGCAATTTTATTATATTGTAATATGAAGATTAATGGAGGAATATATGGTCAAATATTCACATTACTGAATCATTGACCATTATGAATGGCCCTAAACTAATCCTATGGCCATGAATGAATGATTGATTGACTATATATGTAATAGGTGTCACTTTCTCGGGAATCTCTTTTCCTTCCAAGATTTGTGACACTCTATGTGGCTCTAAGTTTTTCCCAAGTCCTCGAGTTTTGATTCTCATCAATTCACGTGTAATCCATTAATTATTGCAAAGGCGACAACTTAGTGATTAATGATTGTAATCTGTCACTAAATAAAGATTAACTATTTTATATCGATAAATCATTACATTTAAAAAAATTTTAATTATATAATTTAAAATTATTAAAATAAAAAATAAAAATTTGAAATACTAAAATTTTTATTTTTTGTAATTTCAAATTTCATCAAAGCAAAATTACATATTAAAATTGAATTTGAATGTGGACTGAGTTTTCATCTGAGTTCCGACCTGCCATGCCCAAAC
>CP135539.1:5790207-5816861 GCA_032402905.1 Khaya senegalensis | reverse complement strand
AATTAAAATTTTAATTATAAAAAATTAATTAAGAAATAAATTTAAAATTAAAAAAAATAAATTTTATAAAATTATAAAATTGAATATAAAATAAAATTATTATAAACCTCAATAAGAGGTATACGATAAAATATTTAATAAAAAATTCCTTCACTGTCACTGGCCCCACAGAACGGAATTCTATGCCACTCTTTTTTAACTTTTAGTAACTCGCACTCAAGCTCACACTCACCACCGCCACCCGGATTTTCAGTTTGGACCCCACCCCACTCACGATAATCAACGTTATTTTGATGTACGACGTTTCAACCTCCGTTCCACTGCCGTTGGATTTCGTTCGAAAAATATCTTATTGAAGATCTGACGGTTAAGATCCCTCGGGTGGTGGATTTCGAAACTTCGATTTTGACAAGAATCACGGACACGTGTTTGGTTCGCATTGGTGGATATCCGTTTCCACAGCTAACGGCAACCAAGTATGGCCGTATGGGTAGTAGTGGGTGTGAAATTATGTCAAAATCCGGTTTAGTCAAGGGAAGAGAACCGTAATTTTGAAGATATTTAACTGAACGTTAAGTTGTAGACTGTCGTATTGTTGGGGTAAAGGCAGGCTGTTGCACTTGCACAACACTCTTTGTTTTGTTTTTAACGGTCTCCGTTAGTAGGGATAATCTGGATGCAGTAAAGACTTATAAAGAGTAGAAATTTACGAAACTGGGCTTTAGATGGATTATCCATAAAAGCAATTGTAAAAATGGGTGCAGTGAGAAACAAAGGGTGGTGCATTAGGTAGTGTATCTGTGGTTTGATCCAATTCTTAAGCCCAAGCCCAACAGGATCCAATTGAGAGTACCACTGACTCATTATCCATTACTTTAATTAATAAATTCTTTACGATAAATTATGCAATATTACCTACACTCCATACTACGGCTTGTACTGTAACATTACCCACAACCTACCCATTCTTTGTTTATTATTCTTACAATTAGACGTCTTTAATTAATGTTCTGAGAGGACTGAGGATTTGGTTTTGACATAGTAGACATCAAGATCAAAGAGAACATCTACAGAATGTGCACCCTGGAGAAACGCGGCGACCTTTTTGTCCTAACCTTAACCGGTTCCTCCGACCAAGACGAGCACCGGATCGGCCCATCTGTCATTGACTCAATCCTCTCCGCTCTTTCCCAAGCCAAGGCCCAAGCCACCCCCGGTTCCGCGCTTTTGACCACATCGAATGGCAAATTCTTCTCCAACGGCTTCGACCTCGCCTGGGCTCAGGCCGCTGGATCAAGAGCCGGCGCCCGAGAACGGCTACACTACATGGTCGAGGCCTTCAAGCCGGTTGTGGCCGCGATGATCTCTTTACCTATGCCTACCGTAGCCGCCGTCAATGGTCACGCTGCTGCAGCTGGGTTCGCGCTGGCTATGAGCCATGATTACGTCATCATGAGGCGCGATAAAGCCGTTCTGTACATGAGCGAGGTGGATATCGGGCTCACTTTGCCCGATTATTTCGCGTCTCTGTTTCGATCTAAAGTAGGCTCGGCTACGGCTCGGCGCGATATCTTGTTGAGGGCGAAGAAGATAAGGGGAGAGGAGGCGGTGAAGATGGGAATCGTGGAGGCGGCATATGAAAGCGCGGAAGAGGTGGCTGAGGCTAGCATGCGCATGGGAAAGCAATTGGGAAGCAGGAAGTGGGATGGTGCGGTGTATGCAGAGATAAGGAAGAGTTTGTACCCGGACATATGTGGCTTGCTGGGATTAGATGTTAAAGCTATTGTTGCCAATCCTAAGCTTTGATCGTCAAAGTTTGTTTGTCTGTGTTAAATTCACTTACTGTTGAATAATGATTCGTGCACAAGAATCTCAGACTCCATTTGATATTTGTATAATAATTAAAGATTTTAAGTTGTGGCATTTATGTTTTCTTTGTATTTCTTGCTCAATTTATTCACGAGTAAGCCTGTGAAAAGACACGGCCACCCGCAGTTAGAACGTGATTTGTCAGCGTTAGATCTTTATACCGGAAATTTTGGGAAGGCGACTGACATTAGTCTACAGACGCAAGCGTATTACAATAACCCTAACGAAATTCTCCTTGCATTTGTCATTGCCTGCATAAGACCTTTGTTACTTTCCTGGAGGGTCGGCCAAACGAGCCAACCCTATAAGGTTACACAAATTATGTCGGCCATATGTCTTGATGGCCATACGGCACCCACCAACCTAGGGCGAGTGTGGCATACTTAGCCAACCGACCCTTTTAAATCATTATTGTCACGTGCAAGATCTATTTATAAGCATGCCCTTTCTGTTTTCGTATCCTTTTCCCGATGTGGGATAGTGCAGCTTAGAGGTAGACTTTGATCAAAAGATAAAAGTGTAGGAGCTCCTCTTTGGTTTACCCTTCAAATGTTCAGTTCGTGGGAAATTTTTTCGGCGTTAAGTATAATGCACTGTGTTTGAAGAGATTGAGATCGTTGTCTGAAACTGAAAGAGAGAAAACTAGAATAGGAAAATCTTTGAACGGATGCTATTTTATTACAGCACTGGCTAAAAACTTTGTAACTATAAAAGCTTACAAAGCTGTATAACGTTTTCAGGTCCCTGTTCAAATAGTTCGACAAGCCATCAAATTTCTGGTCGAGGAATTCTTCTGTGGAGGCAAGGTAATCAACCAGGGAAAAGGGCTTAACAGAGTCTCCACACATTGAATGAGTTGCACTAAAAAATTTGATCCTTCAGGAAACATGCAAAAAATATTCGAGAGCATGAAAAGACAACCTGCCATTTAGTAGCTGTACAATATACTTTCTTGTTCCACAAAATAAACCAAACAAAAACAAAAACCCACAAAAGTTGGAAAATGATAGCGGCTTAAACAAGTAGAAAAAATTCTACTTTGACACTGACTTAGATTAGAAATTTGACTCTGAAAGTTGCCCATATAACAGGAAACTACAACCTTCAAGATGTAGCATGAATAGAGTGGCACGTCTTGTTTTACCTTTCAGGAATTTATGTAACACATTGCTTGTGCTTGAAGAAAATAGGAATCCTTGTATTTTCTGCCACTTCCAATGTGAATCCCATTGCGAATCCAATCCTCGCGATGAATCCAGGCATCCCTACCAAAGTCTAGGATTCCAAGGATCTTTCAAAAGAAAAAGATACAAGCTACTTCAGCAATGGCAGAAGTGGAAACCAGTAAAAAAAAAATTCACAAATTACAGCAATTGGGGCCTCAAACAGGTATTTGATAGCAAAACAAAAGAGTCAATTAGTTCAACACGATCATGCCCCCAGACAACTGAATTCACTCAACTACAGATGAATTGCCATCATAGAGGTGATAGACTAGGTGAAGAAGTTTTCACATGCAGGAAAATTCCTTTAGAATAATTGACAGCTGTCTGGTTTACGCTAAGGAAACTTTGTCCCTTCATACTTCTTTCAAAAATACCAAATACTACTCTATCTTATTCTATGGTATTTCTGTTAAAGCAGAGGAGAAGTAATCAAACTGTAAAAAAGTAACACAACTACATTCAAATTGACTGAACAAAAATTAATCACAAGATATGGTATATAACAACATAATGTAATGTTTATAAGTGTTAACTTACAGCTCCGCCTTTCCAAGACAAAAATGTTGGATTCGTTCTAGATTGCAACACCTATTCAAATACACAGAGAGGTTAAACAATGTCAAAATCTACATCCACAACTGAAGAAAAGCAAGACAAGAAACAGCAGTAAGGTAAATGTCGAATCACCAATGGCCAAAACCCAATAAGAAGTAAAAAACTAAATTTTTTTGACTCATTCAGTAAAAGTATTACTTACCCACAAATGCATGTAGCATCACTGGCGGCTAAACCCCATTGATGTGTAAAAGATCAACAAATTCAGAATCTACTAGACTTTTATTTATCATATGTGCATGTAAACTCTTTGATGGCCTCAACTCAACCACATGTGTGAAACTAGAATTTATCATTCCCATTAGTAAGATCATTACTCTCGCAATTGCACATCAAAGGCAACAATAGCATCCAAAACTCACCTTAACCAAAAGATATCAACACATCAGATGAAAGACCCAGGAAGAGTTAAGTAGAAAGGCCCACTTTCTAGTAGAAAGTTTAAATCATAATTCTGATATACAAGGATGAAACAAGGTTTATTGCATATTTGCATACGCCAAAAGTTGTAAACAAGTAAATGCGGAACATCCACAAATCATGACGCGCAACCAAAGCAAATTTTGATATTGAATTATTTAAGCAGAACCAAAGAATAAGCATGACATCAACTTTATCATGAAAAAGCAAACATCCATAAACTAACCTCAACCATATCAATGGCTTCATTTGAAGGAATTGCATGCAAAACTCTGCAAGCAGAAAGGGAAAATGTGACTTATTAAGTAATTGCTAGATTGTCAAGAGCTGCCAAGAATTGAATTAATGCATCATAATAGAACTAAAATATTTTCTTGCTAGTTGTTTTGACAAGAAGCAATTTAGTACTGCAGATCTCAATATTCAAGCTACATCTATATTATTCTCCAGTGACCATGCCAATCGATTGAAGAACATTGAACATTAAATCCTCATGAAAGTTCCAATAGTCGCTGCGCAAGTATGAAATTGAATCACATAGAATATGAATAAACCTATCACTTACAAGGTAACTCCCACAATATCAGGTTTAATATAAGATAAAGAGTGGCTATGGTCCAAGGTGCAAGGTGCAACACAATCCAGCTAAAATATTTACAGTCATGGCAGTATATAAATCTGGTACATCAACTTATGCACACAACATAAAACTAGACCAACTAATTATCCAGGTTGCTAGGCTTCCTAAAACTGAAACTATAACAAGTCTGTCAGTTCTCTGTATTCAGTATATATTCACCACCCTAAGATCAATAACTCATGCTTATGTGACTATTATTCTCAACAATGAAGCAATATTCTAAGCCAAAGGAATGAGTTGCATGAGTTTTAATCCAGTCTCTTAAATTAGTGCAGTCCAAGCAGCACACCAGTTGCACGCTACATAGGTTAATGAGTCTAACTTGGTTTCAATTGTCAGTGGGCTGCTCTTTGGTTGAAAATCTAAAGACTAATCCTCATAGCACCTCAAACCACAGCTGGTATAATCAAACCACATCAAGATGAAACATACCTCTCCTCCACAGTAGGAACGAGGCCGCCAGTCAAAGCCACTCCACCAATCTAAAGCGGAAAAAAAAAAAAAAAAACCCATGTCATTCCTTGCACTGCACATAAAATATTTAAAATGGGATCTCCCACACTCTACACTAGCTGCCAAAACTTACCAATTGTATGCTACAAAACAATTTTCTCTGGAGGTCAATACGACCTGTCAATATAGCACCGAACAGTTAAAATGGTTACATATAGTAGTACATGATACACAACGGAAGATAAACAAGAACCTACCAGTTGACAGAATGCTACTTGTTACAGCTTCAGCGAGGCCAACCTTCTCCTCTCTCTTTGGCTTAGTTGTTAAAACTGGGTAGCTCTCCCACATTGGTAATCCAACATTAATGCCAGGAAAGAAACCATCTGACATGTCAGATCTTCTGGGGAATTCTGAGTGCCATGTATCTTCTAGCATATCCTCGTAGTCGTTAAACCTGGTGAAGTAAAACCGTTACGGCAATACAAAAGTTAATAATTTGGCACAAGCATATCACAGTACAAAAGAATTATTTAAGTGAGATCACTAACCATGAACGAGGGGGTGGGGGATATGCATCTGGAACCAAAAGCTTTGGGTAGAACAAGCCCATAGGAGGAACCTATTGTTAAAACCACAGGATATGAGTTTGGCTCTGCCAAATCTGATTGTATAAGAGACAAAACAAGTTAAATAGATTTTCCTTCCACAAGACATACATTAAGAGCAGTTAGCCTTGTCTTATGAGATCCAGGTGGCATGCCATCCTCATATGAATGAACTACAGCAACAGTGTCAACCTCCCCTTCCTGTACACAGGAAATATGAAATGATTAAAAAAATGAACTAAGAAATGCATTTTTTTGAAGAAATGATACAAACATGGGACGATAAAGGTGAACAAATTTATGGATCAGCATCAATAAAGAAATGAAAACTCACTTTAATCTCACAATAAGACTCTTTTAGTTTGTTGAGCATCAACAAGTCCATAGGCTTCATCAAAATGTCTGTACGAATTTGTGGCCATGTCTGGTGATGCCTCTGAGTCCAAAGAAGGCATCTTGATATATCCTGAAATATATGCTCATAACTTAATTACATGAACTGAAAAATAATTAGCAAGTAAAAATTGTGAAATCATCATCAGACAATCAAATGATTCATTTATGCCAGTCTAGAAATATAAGATAGATCCATTTCAGCTGAATTTAACATATGGAAAACACCAATACAGACATCAATTCAGAGGAAAGACATTCAGCAGTTACTTCACGCTTGTCTAAAGAGTAAACGCCGATCGTTATATTAAGGGTCACACACAGCATTTGTAGCAGAAAAGGAACACAAAATAAGCAGCACATATAAATATGTATTTCTAAGGAACAGCAAACTAAAAAATAAATGTTTTGAGATTTTATTTAAGAATGAATTACAGTCAAGTAAGTGGGAGGCAAGTGAGGAAAAATGTGGTACTGCATCACAGAGTATGATATAAAAATGTCATAACAAATTGCATTAAAAGGAAGCTAAATCTTTAACCAGTATCCATATGTTCAGAGTATTGGACAATTTGAACAAGATATACATAAACAAAAAGCCAACTTAAGCAAGAATGTCAAGAGATGACAGAAGCTAGAATATATAAAGTTATACATCATTTGGAGCAAGAGGTGACAACATAAGAGAGTTTGTTGGGATGGTGAACAGAATCTGGAGGCAAGACATGCACTGAATAACTTAAAAGAATGCAGGTTGGGATAAATTACAGGGCTGTAAAACCATAAATAAACCAGTGAATAAAGGAATCCCAGTTGCAAAGAGATGTTATGTCCCAAGTAAGCTTTACATTCTGACAAGGTAATTAAAAGATGATTTAAGTGTCATAAATAGTTCAATCAATAGTTATCACATTGCACATATTGTCAAAAGGTGTGATAAAGTTTCTGATAAGCAGTTTACGAGGTGCCACGCAAGCATCGATGCACATTCTAGAAACAATGGCAGTAAATTACAGGATCAAGAATACAACCACAAAAACAACTTTAGAAGGTGTAAATTAAACAGTAATAAGGATAAGGAATTTTATCTCCTAGCTAATGCATAAAACTCTAGCAAATTGACAGGGTAAACCAGAATCCACACCTCTCCACCAAAAGATAAAGTCTTCTGTGTATTAGGTAGAGCCACTCCATCCTGTACATCATAAAAAAAGTATGCAGTTGTTAGAATAAGTGAAAACCTTACGCTCCATAATTTATGCATCATCTGAACGCACTTATTCACCGCAATCAGAAATATGGAAAACAAGGGAAAATTTGCTTCTTAGCTTTTTGCTGCATGCTAAAGTCCAAAGTGGGGCAAAAGGCATTCTTGGTGACAAAAATCAACATCCTAAAGCAAGAACCCTATATTGCTGTGGTAATTGTGGAGTGGAAAAAGAGAAGCAGCAGCAATCATTTATTGAAAAATGAAATCACAAGAAAAAGTAATTGTTGGTGTCAAGATGCTGTTGTTAGCAGTGGCAGCAATGATTGTGGCACTAAAGGAGGCAGCAACAATGAGGAATGTGGTAGATGGTGGAAGCAGAGATAGTGTTAGCACATGTGGAGGCAGTGATGATGACTGATGAAGGTGGCATCACTAGTGGGAATGGAGATGAAGATGGCTAGCAAAAATGATTATGGTCCCTTGGCAACACCAATGATAGTGGTGATGGCACTTAAGTGACAACATTAAAAATAATGATGCATTTATAACGCTGATCACAGTACTGAAACAAAATGTCAGATTCTTAAGAATATTTCCTTGCTACAATACTAAGGAATTTTATTTGTCTATCCAAAAGTACCTTCATTATGTAATAAAATATTCATTTATGCATATTTTAGTCTCTAAAATGAATAAGCAAGGTCTGATTATTGTTTTTATCAGATTCTTAACCGCCCAAGAGAAAGGTCTTCACATTCGCCAAAAAAAATCTGAAAGTGGATAATTTTGATATGCAGTACCTCAACACAGATGACTGATGTCACCTGAGCACCCATATTTACAACACATGCTGTTGACAATCCATTTCCAAAAACAGCAGCAAGACTTTCCTGGGTCAGCCAGTCAGAAAAAGAAAATCATACATAGGAGGCATACAAAATATATCGTTTGATTACAGCCAACACAACTTCTACAGGTATTTGTGTACATCCAAAAAGGATCAATGAAACAGAAGAAAGTGAGAAAGAAAAAAAATCACAATGCCCATTACGGCACGTTCTTATGAATCATAAAATAGCACAGACAGTAGAATGGAACACACAAGTGTTTCAAATTATAACAATAAATATCAAACAGTTAAGAAAATTTTTCACACAATACACTTATTTATCATGAATATAGTATACACAATGTGCATTATGTTAATTAGATTCATTCACAGATGTATAATGCAGATATTATTGATACAAAAGAAGGCAAATAGCAATTGCTTTAAGGGTGCCCAAGTTGCAGTAAATCCTTGTTCTGGACCATTTTAATGCTAAATTGCCTATAAGACCACGCATATCCAGCACTTTTGTAAATTGGTTGATGTCAAAATAATTCAAGCTATTACTCCATGCACTAAACATTTATCACTCAAAAGCAAATCACACAGCCGGAAGATCTGACAACAGTCTGTAAATCTTCAACATACTCTGACAAAGTTTGACAAGGTAAATATTAACAATGACGAATTGTTATTTAACAATTTGAAGTGGGCATAAAAAATTTAATTTAGAAGTCAGCATCTATGATCACTATATAGAAAGCTCTCACCTGGTGTACCACTGCAGAGGCAAAGCGCAAATCTCGAAGCACAATAGATAGCATTTCTTTTATTTCTGCTTGTAACATGTAAAAATAAAAATATAGAAAATTAAGACAATTATCATTCAATCTACTAGAGTTACATTTTCTCTTCAGATAGATGAATATTGACTTCATAAATATACGTACACTAAGCAAAGACAGGAAAAAGAATCAGAAATGTGCAAGCATAAGATCCAATGATCCGTGATGCACTTAATTCTTCCCAACATCATTGGCATATAAATCTATTACCAGAGTTCATATATCAATATAATCAAACATGGAAAGGAGCATCAATGACTCATCAAGAACAAAGAAAATATAAAGCAGTCAGAACAGCTGCAGCGAAAGATTGACTAGGGACAGAAGCTGAGAGCAAGAGAGAGGTTTTATTTGTTTTCCTTACTAAAGATAGGTTAAAATGATAGACCTAAAGCCATACTTGACACATAACTTACAGACCACTATCAACTTACATGCAACCCACCAACAAGACAAAGTAGAGACTAAATCATTTCTTTTTTCCATTGATACAAAGAGGTCAAACTATTCAAAGTAAACAGGAGATTGAACTCAAATATACAGCTCAAACTTCAGGGAACTTCAATTAGCTTAGCAAGTTGTCATCTCTGAAACCAACCGATAATATCAAATGAAAGACAATGGCACTACATGAAATTCCAGTAAAATATGATATGATGCATGCTTAGGCACCATTACCAGGACAAACATCATAAAATGGCGATGCAGCCATGTTTGGAGCTTCAAAATAAAATTCAACACTTTGTTAAAATGACATGCAAGAATTATAAATACCATAAGCACTTTAAAAATAATTGACAAAGGTTTGCCACTACTGATTTGGTATTCTGTAGTTTCTGCTGCATGACTTCACTTTGGTTCATCTCTTTCCATCTTTTTTCTTATTACTTGGACTTTCTTTTTACCACACACCCCAACCCAAGCACAGACAAAAATTAAATTAAATACCCTCAAAGGCTGGCATTATGGAGATTGATCCCCAAATCAAGAGCTTCAAAACAAGAGGTCTGACAATCTTACCAACTAGGCTTTCCCTTGGGGACATTACTTTGGTCTGTCTCTAGATTCTTTCAAGTTCTTGCTGTCATAATTGTCAAATAATAATAATAAAAAAAATTACAGGGGAGAGTAGACTAAACTTTATATGATGCATAAACACACAAAGACCAAACATTTCCATGGCATGAGAGAGAGAGAAAGCAACTACTTAAATGAGGAATGCTTCCTTTTGATTTGAAGATAACAAGATTTTAAGAAAGAAGAGTAGAAAAAACATCCAAATATAAGTACCCCGATTATCAAATGTCTCTGGCACAACAAGAATAGCAGAATACAAGTTTCTTTCTGAATGTGGAATATGCAATTTTTCTGTCAAAATCCAGTCCCAAATAGCATATAGGTCCTCCAATACCTAAAAATGGGAAATGTGTTACCAAGACGTGCAGTAGTTCTAAAACTAAAACACCACAGGGTAAAGAATCAGCATATAACATTTTTTTTGTTCCTTTGTGATGCAGAAACTTCTAGTAAGATGCCAACAATAAATTTGGCAGGAAGGACAGCTGATGGTGAGGATCACAAAGAATGTGTCACACTAAATGCTAACAGGAGCACATGCAATTTGTTCTCCATCAGATGAAAAGAATAATTAATCAATAATAATTGGCAAACATTTTCCCAGATATGATAGTACAAAAGCTGAAGAAAATACCTGCTGCATAGGATAATGTTGCGAAATATTCAAGTGACCTCGACGAATAGGACGGTGTAGGCAATATGGCTCTGAGGGAGATATTCTTAGCGCCTCCTCACCACAAATGAACTCTCTGAACTTGTGTTCACTTGAACCAAGCTCCTTAGTATCAGTACTTTCATTTTGGCCCATTGACTCAATGGTCATACTTTTATTCATTGATGATGAACCTTCTGCACAGTGAACATACAAAGGCAAATGTAAGATCAAAGTGACATGTCTTCTAGTAGAAAATATTGAGTGAAATGCTATTATCTGACAACCATACGATTGTCAGAGACCCAGGCTACTACAAAATAATGGAACTTAATTTAAGTATGAGTGGAAGTAAATGAAGACCCATCAATTGCTGAGGAGCTCTCCAACACATACAAGGGGGAGAACACAACTGCAAGCTTAACTTAAACTTCAACTCAACTTGTGCAGGATGATAGAGGACATAATAAATTAAAAATCAACATCAATACTTTGAATAACACAAAGTTACCTGTTGAAAAATCTTTTATTGAGATTCTAACACCTCACCATAGCACAGTTTGGCTACAACAGCATCTATACCACATTGGATCTTTCTAATTACCACCAATCAAGTATAGTATATTATAATCATCACCAGGTTTCATGTTGACAATTTAAAATGCTACAAATATTATTTGTGCCGAAGCTCTCAACTCTGGGTGGCCAAGAAATGGGAAACCACAATAAAAAGTTACAGCAGTGTGTGATCTACAATTATATGGAGGGAAGCCAGGTTAAATAAGGTTATCAGAAAAAGAAAGATTAGAGGATAAAACAGATGTAACTGACCCATAAAACCAAACATGTGAAACATATCACATATAATGGGAATAGAAAAGACACACCAAAAGGATAATTATTTACTTCACCTAATGCTGAAGATGACGTATGTTCCTTCTCATATACATTAGTCCAACCGAATGCAGTATCCTTCCTGTTATTTTGTGGATTATATCCGTCAACACGGCCCATCTGCACAATTTCCTTAAAGCATGAGCAAGACAAATTTGAACATTCAATAATCTTGTAGCGGTACTATTGTTTCATGATTATTGAATTTACTTTAATAATATTCAAAATGCAATGATCTGGCAGGCACCTTGTGTGTGACTGGTAAACCCTCATAAGATAACTTAAATCATTATTTCTATTCTGTGTTTTTTCAGCTTTCAAGGTGATTGAACTTCCCATAGATTATTCTTTTGACTAGTATTCCAGCACATACTGAATCTAATAATATGAATCTCAAATCTAGTAACATGAAGCATCTATCTAGTGAGTCTTGAGCCCTGCAGTTTGAGACTCAGGTAATTTACCACAAAAGAGTAAAAAACGAGCCCTGGGGCACATTCCCTCTATCTCACCCTAATGCAGGTCCAAGAAGTCTTTTAATACTACAAACTTTTGCACTCACAGATTCGATATTAAAAAAAAAAAAAAAAATCACCAGCAAAGCCAAAAAAAAAAAAGTGATGCCCAATTATTAATCCTGGATCTTAATTTCATATAAAATACAGTAGAAAACTAAATTAACTTCTTTCCAGTTTCAACAAAAGAGAAAAAGAAAAAGCCATCTCTCTCAACTGCATCAGAGCAGTTATTAAACACGGTAAGTGCATTTATTGAAATCTTTGTGACTATGCGTACAATAAAACAAACAGATTCGTCAGCACAGTAGAGCAACCTAAGCGAAAGTGATTTTTTCTAAAAATTATTGCATGAAGAATATCCATCATACCTTCCGCGGGAAGGAGTTGTTTGCAACCTCTTCATCAAGGAACGGTATCTTCAATAACGAAGCAATCTAAAAATCCAACAAAACAAGCAAAACATTTAATCCAGAAACAAAATACTTTTTAAAAAAATACACTAACAACTGAAATGCAAACTGACTCACAACATCATAAGCCTTCTCACGCTCCACATGCTGTGGAGTGGTAACCTGAGAATTAAGCATCTAAAAACAAACAACACAGAACTAAAAAATCAAATTTCAACATAATAATCAAAACACTACTATATTAAAATACAAATCAAACAATTAACCAAAATAAGCAAACCTGATCTTTCACATTTGGCTTAGGAACTTGGCTGTTACGACGAGCAATGCAGTGAGGAATATTCAAAGGAGCGTCATGTTGAGCGAGGCCGATTTTGACATTCGCAGAACCTGGCCGTGTTTCGCCCCACAATTAACAACCATAACCAATTCAATAACTAGTATGGGTTAGGATTTAGGGTTTGAAGTGAGTACCAGGGTTGATCACGACTAAGTTGGAGCCCCGTTCGGCGACAAGTTGTGAAGGTACCACGGTTTTCAAGTAATCCTGCCATGATTAAAGCGAAGTTCTGTTAATTGGATTAAAATTCAGAGACGAAAGATTGAGATGTTTGGAGGCGTTACCATGGCAGTGAAAAGATCACTGAAAATGAACGACAGATTTTTGCCGCTTTTTAATTTTATTTTGCTTTATTTTCTATGTTTCTCCGGTTTTCCCCGTTCCAGAGAGCGAAGATCGGTTCATTGAGTAAAAGGAATGAAAAGACAGAGCGACGTCGTTTCTCTTTAAGACCGGCAAATTTTGCTTGTTTGAGACAAACTAATTTCAAAGGATAACTAATTTAAAAGAACTATTAATATATATTAAATATATTTCATATTTTTTAACATAAAATTTAAAATATTCATAAAAAAAATTTTGTTAATTTAAAATGTTAAGGATCAATGTAGCATCATGCTCCAAAATACATCAAGTTCAAGGATGCACCAAGCCTAAGAATGCATTTAGTTTGAGAATTACAATGTTAATACGAACCAAGGCCACAATTGAATACTTGGCGAGAAATTAAAATGAGCCATGGTTGTCTCGTATGCATGGGGATTAGTTAATAACTACTTGTGAGATGAGGCAATAATCACCCATTACTCAAAATAATCACCATTTACTACAAGTAACTTTCTATGAACTCTTATAATGTTCAAGTGCAATCATTTATTTAAGGTCTATAAAAGGAGATATTCATTTTATAAGAAAGAGTACTACTAAATTGGATAAATACATACTTACATTCTTTCATTTTTTAATTATTTTACATTTAAAAGCTCTCTCTAATTTAAGCATATAAGAGTTATTGTCGGGCATCTTAGCAATCTTGATTTAAGATTATTTTGTAGAAATAAATCGAGAAGGTAAATTATAGAGATCAAGAATTTAAGAATATAGAGTAAGAAAATCTATTGATTACTAACAATTGAAAATCCATTAACAACATAAGAGTTAAAAATTTTGAATGAAAAATATCTTTAAACGTATTATAGACAATCCCTTAAACAAATGATTGAGGTCAAAAAAATAATAATAATTGAGACCGATGCACAATTGCTTTACTGATATTATTAATTCATAATTGTTGAAAAATCTTAAATTTTATCTTGGACATGTACCGTGACATTTACCAAATAGATGATTTTTTTTTTATTATTTTTTTGGTTCGTTAATGTAAAATAGAAGGATGCAAGGGGTAACGGTTCTTGTTTAAATAGCATCATTACAAGAACAAATTCCCAGGGGAAGGAGTAGCGGAGCATGCCCAAAAGATCTCCCCAAAATGGTAGCCATATAATCACCTTTCAACCAAAATCTAGAAGATGATCTTAGCCAATCATCCAGACTATAGAGGAAACGGTTTTACTTCTTAAGCTCCAAGCAGCCCGGAATAAGCTTCTGCAATATGCTGGTCCTGAAAATTTAAGACTTACAGTGCTTAGAATCACAAAGAAACATTAACAAACTTGGAAGAGTTGAAAATTTCAGTGATTGTAATGCAACCAAAAGCACTGCTGTATAATATTTATGACCCACTAAAGGGCCATATAAAAATCCTAGTATGTTAAGCGCCAATCTTGATTTGTTCCAGAACAGTGATTGTAATTGCTATCCATTCATTTTCCCAACAACAAATGCCCTGACAGGGAACTGTCAGCAAAACAAATCCTAGAAATGGAAAAGAATACTGAAATTTTTGAACCTCCACAACATAGTATCTGATGCTGCATCACATTGAGTAGAAACCCCAAGAATTTTGTAACATCTGAAGGAACAATCCGATCATGAACCATTGCTGTCTGGTATATCTAAGTTGTTTTTGCTTTGAGGGCCTTCTTCTTCAGTTGCCTCCTTGGAATTAAGTTCTTCATCCCAATAAAGAAAAGCAATGCACCAGAAAGTGCAACACTCTGCCAGAAGACAACAAATAAACTAAGTTTCCACGTGGAAAGCACAAAAAATGCTGGAAAACACTGAATATGTAATATCAAACAAACCTGCAAGAACTCATTTAAGAGAGGAGCAAATTCAGAATCCTTGGGGCTGTAGTTGTAGAAATCATACAGAAGTGGGGTAGCAAGTACCAAGTAGACAAGCTGCAACAATAGGGGAAAAACGGATGATGATAAACATCAGTGTTTGTGGACAATATAAAAGAGCAATATCTGCAAGACAAAATTCGGTTGTAACTTCTGCATGTTTCAAAGGTATAACTAAAGACCACAAAGAAAGAGAATTTTCACCAGGAGAAAAGCTCCAACGGAATTGCCAATTACAAATAGAATGCCTCCAATTCCTTTTAGAAAGATAGCTGTCGCAACTATCCGCCTAACCTGTATAAAATATCTCGAAATCGGTAAAACAAATTCACACAAATAGAGCAAAATGAAATAAATAACCAACACAACAGAATTAGAATAGTCTTACTTCTATAGGTGGTACAGCTACCCCCAGTAACGAGGATATATGTTTCTTTGCAACAGCAAGCTTGGGTATCAACTCCTTCGCTGCAGGCCCGCCATCAACTTCAAAATCATTAAACCTGAAGCATGTGCATGTCACGTAAATGGAGTGCCACAAAACATTAATATAGCATACCCACCACCTCAGTGAGACAGCTATGCATTAAAAACAGTCAACAGAAGTTTAGCTCATCAAATGGCAGACAAAATGGATGCACCACCTGTATTATCTTGTTCGATAATTTTGATTGAAGATGGTTATAGTTGTATTATCTTGTTCTGCACATGTATTGGATACTTCACACCATAAGGTCAGGATTTATCAGCGAAGATGTTGCAGCATATAGAGGATGCTCTTTTCAGAGGTACTCGGTTAATGAGAAAAGCAATATGTAGTAGCTATACTCCTACAAGTTTGTCAACTATGTACCACTAAATATAATTATCACCATCAAGGAAAAAGTGAATTCCAACAAAAAGTTTTTGTTGACTACTCTACAGTCCGCAGGCTGAAATGCCTATTGTCATAAATATAAAACCCAATATTCCATTCACATCAAATGTAATAAACAACGTTGATCATTTACTATGAAAAATGGATTCTTATAGTAAAAAACTAATAAATTATGTCATAGAACTTTCTGAGATTCAACTTCACCTCCTTGGTACTTGAATCAAGACATCTTAGTAACACACTACTACAACACTCTGTTAATACCTACTGACATACAAAATCCAAATTCTTCCACAAAAGCTCACCATGACTTCTGATATTTCACAACGCAGACATCCCTTAATCTAGATAGCTCAGAATGCAGTAACCGAATACTCCATCACACCACCAAATTAATACGAAAAGGCTTATCCTCTGAGCATGATTTATAACAATAAAGCTAGTTGCAGAAGTAAATACCCAATATAATCGATCACAATTCATCGCATTTACTAATCATTAAGGGTGTATTCATTTTAAACCCCAGTTCCAAAGACAAGTAAGAGAGAACATCAATATATCATAAACTTGAAGAACATGCATATTTACTGCAAGCAGAATAAAGCATCAAATCGACACAAGACCAAATTCAACAAAAACAAAAATACCATAAAACCGCATAACTAAAAATCCAAATACTCGGCAGATCTAACAGATAAAACAGTAACAAAAACAACTCAAACAACTTTGCAATAACAGAGTAAATAAAACAAAAAAGTCACCACCAATACATAAAAGGAAAAAAAAAATTATGTGATAGATCTAAAAGGACAACATAAAGTAGTAAGCTTACATTTGCCAAGCTGAGAGAATGAAGAGAGAAGCGAAGAGGACTCGTCCAAGGAACGAAAAGAAACCCATGTTGAGTCGTGTTTGCTGGTGCAGGCAGCGAGAGTAAATCTCGGGTCGGGTTTCTTGTTCTCCTCAAAAAAGATAGAGAGAGAGAGAAAGAAAGAAACCACAAATCAAGTTCACTGCTTTGCAGTTCAGCGTCCGAGACTTTCGCGTTGCGATGGAACGGGATGTCTTAATTGGTCAATTCAAACGAGACCAGAGACAAAACAATATCTCGAGCTTAGATAAGCACGCAATTATCCAATGATGCTAATACTGTACCAGTCTGCACGACGTCGTTTTATTGGCAGACTTCTTTTAAAAAAAAATCCTGCCATATTTGACAACTAGTAGAAAGTCTGCTGTCCGCCTGCCAGAAGCCAACCTTGATTGAATAATACTTGGATCCAATGGGCGATGGGGAAGATGCAATGCTCCAACAGAAGTAACATGTAATGGCTGTCTCACTTGTTCATTGCTTTTAATTATTAAAAATGAATGGATGATTTGAATTGCAAATCTTGTTGATTATTTTATTTGGGATTGTGATATCGTAACCTTCTTCTTTGTTTCCATCTTTGTTCTCATTATTATAATAATGTGACAATCTAGTTATGAGAGATTTCTTGGATTTTAATTTAGGGTTTTAGATGGTTTAGTATGCTTCTTCAATATTTTAATTTTAATCTTTTGAGATAATAAACAAAATAACTTAAACTCCTTTCCATTTATGATGTGTGTTAAATTTTATTTATTAAATTAATCAATATATATATATATTAATAAACGAGTAACGATTTTGTATATAAAAAATATTTTTTTTAGAGTAATATATATATATATATATAAGGGTATTTAAGATAATTTAATATTCTAAAAAAAATTTAAAAATAAGTAAAATAAATTTTTTAGTACTTTAAAATTTCTTTTCAAGTAATCAAATGACATAAAAATAACTTTAAAGAAATTTTGAATGTTAAAAAAGTTCTTTTAACTTAAAAAAAAAAGGTCAAATCAAACGGATATTTGCACATTTCTTTATCCATATTTTAGTACAAGAGTAATACTGTATTTTCATGTATTAATTTATGAGTAAAAATATAATATTTATATTTTTTAAAATATTATCCAATTTTTTTATTAAATAGTACGATATTTATTAATTAAATAATAAATTTTATAACTTTTAAAATATTTTATTATACTGATTTATCATTAAATTGATAATAGCATGATTTATTTGATAATAAAATTTAAAGAAAAAAGACTTGAAAAATATAGTACCATAGTATTAGTATTACAATTGTATAAATAATTTAAACCATAAAACAACCATCTCTCACAATATCCTCCATTATTTATTTATTTTTATTTTCTTTATTTTATTATATTATTAATTATCACTTATTTATCAAAATCTTTTAAAAATTTAATTTTGTTATCTCAAGTTTAATTCACAATTATTAAAAAATTGACATTAATAATTATTCATTATACATTCGAATCAAAATGTCATAATTAAAATATATTTTAAATTAACTTAAATTAAGCTTTACTTTAAAGGAAAAAAAAATTTTGAAGACTAAAGTTGACACTTTAACTCTTTTAGTTTATTTATTTATAATTATTGAGATCTAATTCTATAGTATTGTAATTATGATTTAAGCCTTTGTGTGCAAGTAGCCATGCTTTTTGTTTTAAAATAAAGAGTTCATTGAATCGCATTAACTACTCCTTTAGTGGGTAGCACCAAGTTGTTGGCACGCACTAATTATAAATAACTAGCAATCAATATAAAGATTAGTGAAATTATATATAAACATATTTTTTAAAATTAATAAAAATTATTTTTAATAATAATATTATTATATTTAATTATTAATTAATTAATCAAACTAATGTAATAATTAAAATAAATTTTTTATATATAAAAAATAAAATTATTTTTTTACATACTTTTTTATAAGTAGAGATAAACACATTATTACAAAAATATTAATCACAAAAAAATATTTAAGAAATGTATTTATGTCATTCAATGATAAAATATCGGTTTATATGTCAAAAAGTGGGATACTCGTTATATTAGAAAAAGTATTAATTACAAATTTAAGAGATATTTTATATTAATTTTTATAAAAAATATTTATTTATATGCATTTTTTAAATTATAAAAAAATATATAAAAATATTTTATTTATTATAAAAAATAAGATTATTTAATTATTTTAATTAATTAATTAATTGATAAATTTAAAAATTTTATTATTAATAATTATTTTTATTAATTTTTAAAAAAATTATATTTATATATAATTTTGTTAAATTTAAAAAATAGGATATGTAAATATTTTTTTTTATGTAGATTATTTATGATATTTCATAATATTTTATTTAGGTGTGCCAAGTGGCATGTTCGTGGCCTCGATCGGCACCAAGCTTTTTGAACATGGACTCGTTGAGTCAGGTGTACGTTCAAATTTCAAACCGCACAAAACAAACAACGACTACAAACAAATACATGAATTCCACTGAGGGACAATTTTGTAAAATCAAAAGATCCCGGAACACGCGCGATCATATCCCTCCACGTCCACTTCTTCATATGCTACAGCCAATACCATTGGACAACCGACGTGGTTACCCCTCCACCGAAACACGTGCCAAGCATGTGCTTTTCATTTCCGTGCTCGCACGAGCGAATCTATCCGAAGATTTATTTCGAAGAAAAGTTTTTAAATTATTTCTGTCACTATAAATCGCCGTCCCTCGTTTCACTCCACCGTGTCTTGATTTTTACCCAAGCTCGGGTTGGATTTTGTTGTTGTCCGACGAGTCTTTTTCGTTTTAACAGCAAACCGTGTCGTGTTCGGTTCGTCTTTCGTCCGTACAGCAAATGGCGTTCACTTCGTTTATCGGGAGAGTTCTGTTCGCGTCGGTTTTCATGCTATCAGCTTGGCAAGAGTAAAGCGCTGAACTTGCCCCAGATCTGCTCTTTTGTTACTCTTGAATTTTACTTTTGTTTTATGCTTTACTGTTTTAGAGTTTACTATCTGTATTTTGAATGATCCTTTGGTTGGTTGCCGGGAAATTGAGATTGGAGGGAAAATTTTGAATCTTGGGCGGTTATAAGCTCAAAACCTACGGTTTCGTTGCTCCTTTTCTATTTTTTTTATTTGGCTTTGAGACGTTGGATCTGATGAATAGATTTAGAACTAAAGAGTTTAATTTTTAGTGTTCTCATATCATGCACTACAAGAGATTTCTTATTTTGCTGTGTGGTTTAGAAATTCTGTAGGCTGTAAAGAGAAATGATGTTGCTAGATTCTTGAGGGTTGTTAATAAAGGGATTTATGGAACATGCACGCTAAGTAGTTTCCTTTCACGGTGATTAAAACGGCTGCTGGAGTAAGTTTGGTATTGGTTTTGAATTTGTCCCTTTGTCTGCATTTTAGTAAATGACACTTAATTTTGTCTGTATGTTGAATTGGTGGTTAGATTTACTTGATATTCATTTTTTGTTTCCATTTTGTTTGTTAGAATTGGGGATATTTGGATGAAAAGGAAAGGAAAAAGGTGGAAGGTTCAATTATTATCTCTTTTGGGTGGTATGCTATCATGGATTAGGAAGGGAAAAAAGAGATACTTAATCCTGATACCACAGCTACCTTTCCGGTCATGAGTAGCGGAGTTTGGAGGCAAAGGATGAAAATTTACAAATTTTTCCTCTTTCAAGACTATTATGCTGTTGGAGAAATATTGAAAATTTTAAACTGAAACTTTTATTAATTAGTTCAAATATATAGGATATAATGGTAAAGCATCATAAGAAGTTTCTTTTCCTTTTTTCCACTAGCTAAGTAAAAATATGATACTTTAATCTCAATTATGTAGTGGATAAACTTAGATAAACAAGGAATTGAGTACCCAAGCAAGATATGTACAACACAGTTTGTATATGTAATTTATCAGTGCTAAATATTCCTTATTGTATAAACAAATAATTCTTTCTGGTGGATGCTAATTGATTGATACTCCATGTCTATTAAGGAAAGAAAGATGTGGGAATGCCATGACGAAATGTGTATATTATTGCTATGCATGTTTCCTGGGCGGGTGGCTTAGTTGAAATCCTTTTTTGCGTAATCATGGGCACCGACTCCCTTTGTCATTTTTCAATAGTAGGTCATTGTCAATTCATGGTTTTAGAAAAGTAATGTGTTGGGGCATGACTACCCTGAATTCGGCATTTTGTCATTCTGATGAACAAAATAATTATCATCTTTTTTTTCCCCCTATACAGAGCTTTTGAATGTTTTGTAGCTCTTTAGTTTTCTTTATCATTCTTTATTCTGGATATTGTCCCATTTTTTCTGCTGCTTTGCTCGTGTTTTTGTGATTGTGTGTAGCATCTTTATCATGTAACTGGAAATATGAAATAAGAGGTTAGAGTTATGAAAATGTTATAGTTGGTGTTGAATGCATATAAAACCTGATGAGGTAATGGAAATTATTTTTAACTGAGTTATGGCTGATTCACAGGAGAATGATGTTTTTATTATTTATGCTAAAAATTGGGCTAAATACCAGTGTCACGGAAGAGTCATGGCTAAACTTTGTCTCAATACCATTGCAGTTCCGTAATTTGTCGTACCATAGAGAAATTAGATACCAGATATATTTTTTGACATCTATGATAGTTCTAGATTTCAGGTTTTTTTTCATTTCTAAAAGAGAGGCATAGAGTTGCTGGTGATCTGAAATATATGGTTATTTCATAGTTTTAATGGTTAGGATGAATTTTGAGAACAATGCCTTATTTAAGCTCACAGGCTGTTGTCATAACTTGTTAATTCACAGCATTTCAGAATATCAATTTCACTTCTAAATAATTGTGTTGGTTCTGATTATAGGTTCAACGAATATGGCATTGATGGTGGGCCAGCCGCAAAGTCCCTGGAACCAAAGTTCAACGTCTTCTCAAAGCACGTGTCATCTCAGACTGGAATGCAAGTTCCAGAAATTGAAGTGAGAAATGCTTTAACTTTCTTTAACTCCATTATTTGATCAATTCTAGTATTTATTTATGCGTTTTCTATCAATTGATTTCATTATGTATTGTTCTTTGCAGATTATGTATTTAGTTGCTGCTGCTATAGCCTTGAAGGGTCTTGGAAGCCTTCTTTTCATCTTTGACAGCTCTCTTGGAGCATATCTTTTGGTATAAAATGTAGTCTATTGTTATTTAGAATTGATAATCAACCAATGAACCATATTAAATTCTTCTTTAATGTTGGCTGCAGCTTCTGCATCAGGCAATTGCCACTCCTATATTGTACGACTTCTACAACTATGATGCAGACAAGAAGGAATTTGGGCAAGTCTTTACAAAGTTTACCCAGGTTAGCATCTAAGAGATTTCCCTCTTTTCTCTTCCAATATTATCTTTATACAGGCTTTTCTGTATTTGGGATTGTCATGTGTCTGACTGAAATGTTCAAGGCATTGCTTAATGTCTTATAAATCAAATTTCCATTCCATTTTGCAGAGCTTGGCACTTTTTGGGGCATTGCTCTTTTTTATTGGCATGAAGAACTCATTGCCGAGAAGACAACTCAAGAAAAAGACACCCAAATCCAAAACAGTTTGAAGAGATCCAATACGAGGTCCCATTCCGTGGTCCGTATCTGACCCTGCCTTGGTTACAGTCCAGGATCTAGTCTTGTACGCTCTAAAGCTTGTATCAGGGTTTTTGTTTCTAAAGATTAGAAAAAGGCTACCCTACTTATGAGGGTTGTGATAATTTTTTTCTTGCAAAGCCAATTTGCTTTTTTTGAATTGGATTTAGAGAGTTGTCTCCGTTGATCATGGTGCCTTTTGCTGTTGAATCCCAGAACTAGATTTGGTTTTAACTTGCAATCTCCCGAGCAAACCCAGGTTTCCGGTTACAGTAATTAACCGGTTGAAAGACAGTAAACAATAGTAATTAACTGGTTATACTGTTGCAAATGTTGTTAATGGAAAACTTTTCATGTTGCTTGGTGTGACAAAGAAAGCAAAAGTTGTGCTTACTTTTTTTTTTAAACAATAATGAATAGAATGCTTTTTCTCTCTGTCGGTTCTTTTACTTAAATTCTTTGTCGCCTTTAATCTTTCTCCAAAGCTCACAATGAGGTAGCAGTTACTGTATATATATATATATATATATATTTACTTGTAAACTTTTATTGACATGCGATATTAGTGAAATTAAGTGACTGAAATTCTATTTTATCTTTTAATTTAATTAATTAGTTACTATTTTACTTTTAAAAAACAAAAACTCTACACATTAAATTTTTTTTTCCTCTCTTATCAAGTAAATGTGGTGAGCATTAAATAAGTTAGTGAGATTGAGACTGAGGGATGTATATGTTAAAAAAAATGAAATTGAGTCTTGACTTTTCAATCTTACTAGTGCTACGTGCTAATAGAAGTGGGTAGGGATGTGAATTTAGGGATTATTTTTTTTTCTATTTTCCACCAGTCAACTCTAATTCTACCTTGTTAGAGGTGGTTGATATGAAATGAGCTGTCATGTGGATTATTAAAATTAGTCTAGCTAGCTTCTAAGCTTCAATTGATCATATTTAATTTCGCATGACAGCTATAAGGTGTAATTTTTATTTCAATGTGACAATAGTGCTGGCGTAGTTAAAGAAGTGGTAATGTGCAACTATGCAGAAAAATAATATGCAAATTGAATCTTCAACGCTAGCTATTTACATGAATGTGAAGAGTTGAAGCTATCTATAAGTCTGATATTGCTTGTTACTACACCATTTTCAAATAACGATTAGTCTATTACGAAATTTGTGTAATCTTGTTTGGTTTAGTTGTTGAAAGTTTGCTAGAAAATGATGAAGATTGATGTTGAAGTGATATCCGGGGAAAAAATCAAACCCTCTATTCCAACACCATGCCACCTTCGCCATTACCAATTTTCCTTTGCTGATCAATTGTCTCCATCCTACTACGTTCCTTTGATCTATTTCTACAATCTTGATGACAAGCTCAGCAAAGATGTCATCTTCCTTGGCCTGAAAGTATCATTATCGAAGGTATTAACCCAATATTATCTACTAGCCGGATGTCTTATGGAGAACTATGTTGATTGCAACGACGATGGTTTACTTTTGTTGGAGGCTCAAGTCAGCTGCAAGCTCTCACAAATCATCCAAGAACCAAATCCTGGCCAGTTCAAAAAGTTCCTTCCTCATGATCAAGAAGAGGATGGTGTGAGAAATTCTGTACTTGCCATCCAAGTTAACTTCCTTAACTGTGGGAACGTTGCCATTGGTGCACGGGTTTCGCACAAGATTGCAGATGCTTCATCATTCATCACGTTTATCAGGAACTGGGCTGCTACGGCTCGTGATGACGGCGCAAAGTTTTGTCCAGAATTTTTATCTGCCACGCTTTTTCCACCCAGGGATGTAAGTGCTTCTGGCACACTTATGCTGCCTGCAGAGAAGAATATTGTGTTAAAGAGGTTTGCGTTCAGTGGATCTGTGATAGCTGCTCTCAGAGAAAAATATGCTGAAAATGGGATACATCCAACGCGTGTTAAAGCCTTATCAGCTTTTATTTGGAGCCGGTTTGCCTCTTCTACTCAAATAAAAATGGGGCCTGAAACGCTTTGCATGTTAGTCCATGCAGTGAATTTGCGGAAGAGGATGGATCCCCCACAGCCCGATGATTCTTTCGGGGATATAGCTGGAACGACAACGACCATTATTTCAGAAGATATAGGAGAAGATTGTTATGGCTTAGTTAAAAAGTTCAGACATTCCATAAGCAAAATCAACAAGGATTATGCGAAAAAACTACAAGATGGCGTCTTTCAACACTTCAACTTATTGGAAATCAACGCCGAAAAGTTCAAAAGAGGAGAGGTTGTTAATTTCTACCATACAAGTTTATGCAGGTTTCCTATATATGAAGCAGATTTCGGATGGGGGAGACCTATATAGGTGGCTTGGGGTGGCCTGCGTTACAGCAATATTGCTGTTTTACTAGACACAAAACGTGGAAAGGGAATAGAGTTATGGATTCATTTGAAAGAGGAAGACATGGCAAAATTTGAAGCAGACAAGGTGCTACTTTCTTATGTTTCCGCAACCTGATCAGGCGCAAAACTTATTCAGCTCCATTTTGGTCCCGGATTGAAATAATGTTCAGGTAGAAGGCGGTAGATCGTGATTAGATGTGTGGCTCCGGGTGACAATGTCAGCGCCGCCGTACGCGGCAGCGTAGTGACAGAGAGGTGGCTATTGTGTATGTAAAATAAAAAATTAAAGGCTCCATTGCGTAAATAAAATAGTATTGAAATTTTGATAGAGGTGTTCTCTGATTGAACAGAAGATTGATATTTTATTATTATACACACAAGAGGAAGACAAAGTTGCTGTGGTGTAGTGGTTATCACGTTAGTCTTACACACTAAAGATCCCCAGTTCGATCCTGGGCAGCAACAGATGGTCTGCAGGTTTGCCCGAGAGGTTAAGGGGGAAGACTTAAGATCTTCTGCACATAAGTGCGCGTGGGTTCGAACCCCACAGCCTGCAAACTTGTTGTTTTCTTTTATAGATTTTAGATTTTGTTGAGTACAACTCGAACAGATGATTGATTCGACTTGAGGCTTGACCTGTCTCCAGGTACGACCTTTGTCTAGCATGACGGTCGGAGATATAACTTGTACGAAATTATATTTTGCCCTTGTTTGGTTGGAGTATACGGTTTTGACTGTAAGTCTGCTGGGTTGGATGGAAGCTAATTGTACGTTCCGGAGGCATTCCCCCCCAAACCGAGCTCCATGGATTTGATTGGATTGTATTAAAAAGAGATTATAATACAAATAGTATAATATTATATTAAAACAACTCATATTATTATTTATTTTATAAATATAATAAATTATTAAAAATTATGATCACCTTTTCTGTGGTCATTGTCTATTGACCGTTGTTGCTCGTTCGAATCACCGTTGATTATGTTAGAATTTTTATCAACTTTTTTATGCAATGGTATAATCACTGTTATCATTTGACTGATTATTTATTATAAATTTAAAGTTAAATTTTTATTAATTAAAAATTAAAATTTAAATATATAACAANTTGATTGGATTGTATTAAAAAGAGATTATAATACAAATAATATAATATTATATTAAAACAACTCATATTATTATTTATTTTATAAATATAATAAATTATTAAAAATTATGATCACGTTTTCTGTGGTCGTTGTCTATTGACCGTTGTTGCTCGTTCGAATCACCGTTGATGTGGTTAGAATATTTATCAACTTTTTTATTCAATGGTATAATCACTGTTATCATTTGACCGACTATTTATTATAACTTTAAAGTTAAATTTTAATTAATTAAAAATTAAATTTTAAATATATAATAAATAATAAATTATTATGATAATGATTATATTATTGTGTAAATTATAATTGATTCGAAACGATTTTGATAAATAATGATAAATAATAATATTTTAATTTTTTAAATCAAATTTAATATAAATATGATATATACACACATATACATATATAATATACAAATACATACACACACCCACTTGTGGATACATATTTTTTTTGTTTATTAA
>CP135539.1:5778297-5790034 GCA_032402905.1 Khaya senegalensis | reverse complement strand
TTTAACATAATTATTAACTAAATTATATTTAAATTAATCTTTATTTAATGAACAATTTTTTTTTTAAAATTTTTTTATCCTTTAAGTTTTAAAAATTTAATAAAATATAAATATAAAAAATTAAATATTAAATTTTTTTTTAATTTAATTTAATTTTTTTAAAAAATAAAATTAACTAAAAATAAAAAAAATTAAGAAAAAATCTTGTCATTTTAATAGCTGCCACAAATACCACACTTCATAGATCTAACAAAGCCGCATATCTCAGAAAAATTTTGTCAACCTATTGACAAAAAGAGTTCGGTGTTTTATTCTTTTGATTAATTACGTGGTCCCAGAGTTGTAAATCCAACACATGTGATGTGCTTGCTACCTATTATAATTGACTTTTGCATTTTGTTCAGACAGAGTTAGCTCCCCTCTTTCGACTCACGCTATCTTCTTCCTCTCCTTCTTGTTCTTGGCTCAATTCGCCAGCAACCAGATAACAACCCCCCCTTCAGTCTTCATGGCTTCTTCAATCACAGGTACGTATGCGCTAATTTTAAGCACAAACACACACACACACACACACACACACACATATATATATATATATACTGTGAAACTGCGAACAAGGTGTTAAAAAGAAAAGGTTGTTATATGAAACTAAGTGATGGTCTTGATTTAGAATTAAATCTTCTGAGTGTGTATTTCAGTATCCAATATTTGGTGATTATGGCTTGATTTAGAGTTAAATCTTCCGACTGTGTATTTCAGTATCCAATATTTGGTGATTATGGATTTGTTTCAATATATGGTATTTCTATACCGAATATCAAATTTTATGAACTTTGATGTTGAGATTCTCTTTTAAATTTGTATATTTAAATAAATTTAATTTTGATGTTGAAATTCTCCCTAAACATATACTTAGTGTCATAAGTGATAAAATTGTTGACAACATGACCATCGGGCAATATATTAATGGTGCCAATGGTAGTTAAATTCAAAGATGGTCCTGAGATAAACAGTAAGGTAAAATTTTTTAGTTTAATATTAAATTTAATAAAGATTATATTTTAAAAATTTGTTAAAGATTAAAAAATTTAGAATAATTCAAGATGGTTTCTATGGTCAATCATCAAATTTTGGATAATTCTTTTAATTTTTTTTTGCATTTATATTTGAATACTTTTCAATAACGTGCAATATTTGTTATAGTAGTATTACTAAGATATTTGCTTTTAGGTTGAATTAATAAGTAATTTTTTGTTTTGTTTTGTGATTGTTTAGATGGTCTGATTATTTAGATAATCTCACTTTATTAGTATAGAAGATGTGATGGAACTAATTTACCCTAGACTCTCTCTTTGAAAAAATGTCATGGTGATTATGTTACTGGGATCTCATTTAGAATAATGTTCATCACTAGCTCCGGTGGTTCTCATGCAGAAAAGAAACCTAGCTATGACCGGAAAAGTGATTTACAGGCTTTTGATGACACAAAAGCCGGTGTAAAGGGACTTGTCGATGCCGGGATAAGTAAGATCCCACGGATATTCATCCATGATCAACTTAAGCTCGGTAATAATTCAAGGTCTGGTGACTCCAAGTTCAATATCCCAGTAATAGATTTAGATGGCGTTAACAAAGATGGGAATTTACGTAGAAAGATAATCAACCAAATACAAAGTGCTTGCCAAAAATGGGGATTCTTTCAGGTTGTTAACCATGGAATTCCAGTAAACATATTGGATGAAATGATCGATGCTATACGTAGATTTCATGAGCAAGATACTGAGGTGAAAAAAGAATTCTATACTCGTGATTACCAGAACAGAAAGGTGCTATATAATACAAATTTCGATTTCTATGTGGCACCAGCTGCCAATTGGAGAGATACCCTTAGTTGCGTTATGGCTCCTAATCCACCTAATTCTGAAGAACTGCCAGAGGTATGCAGGTATATGTGGTAAAATACACCTAAATCAGTTTAATAAAGCACTTAAAAGTTTAGAGGCACTACCTAATTTGTCCTGCATATTATGTGTTCTTCAATGTTTATGCTTTTAATTTGCAGAGATATAATCATTGATTACTCGAAAAAGACAACAGGATTAGCACTTACTCTCTATGAACTGACATCCGAAGCTCTTGGTCTCAAACCCAATCACCTGAAAGAGATGGGTTGCGCAGAGGGGCCGTTTCTTTTAGGCCATTACTACCCAGAATGTCCTGAACCAGAATTGACAATGGGAACTGACAGCCATGCTGATAGTAGTTTCCTAACTATACTTCTACAAGACACTATTGGGGGCCTCCAAGTCCTCTGTGAAAATGAATGGGTCGACGTTACACCAATTCACGGGAGTTTAGTGGTAAATCTGGGAGATATGTTACAGGCAAGTTTGTGTTACATTAAATTTGATTTGTTCTATTTGTTTTAAAAATCCATACGTACTTAAGACAAGAAACTCTTTAATAATTTTTCTGAAATAAAATAAACAAATGTAAAGTCTTGACATGCATAGGTCAACATTTATGTGCATTTGTGCAGCTAGTCTCCAATGACAAGTTTAAGAGCTCCAATCACAGAGTAGTTGCGAAAGCCGTTGGTCCAAGAGTTTCAGTGGCATGTTTCTTTCGATCACATTTTCAATCAGAGAATTCTCCAAGGTTGTATGGGCCAATCAAGGAATTGGTATCGGAAGCAAACCCCCCAATATACAGGGAAATCACTGTGAAGGAATATCTGTCACACAGTTACTCAATAGGACTTGACGGAACCTCTGCGCTTGATTATTTTAAGATATGAAGTCAGTCATGCATGCATGAATAACCATAATTAATCACTTTCGCCGGAGATTTGAATGATTTCCTGAATTGTATCTCTGGTTTTAGCATTGCCCGGCTCTGCAATGATCTTAAAATCTTCCATAACTCTTGCGTTATATACGTTTACACCCTATCTCGAGATAATCTCGTTGGTGTTGATGCTTTCTGATCTTGGTTTCTCTTTGTGCTAATCTCTTTCTTTTCTCACACCAGGGTTTACTCTTACCTCAATCTAAGATTGGGATAACAGCATTAACATTGATCTTCACTTATAATTGAGCTTACATGACTAGTATGTCGGGATTTATATAACAAAGCCTGCAATAATCTGAGAATATTTTGATAATTTATTAGGCCAGATTAATCAATAATCACACACTGTAACTTGTCTTTAAAAACTTTGATAGCCTGTGTATTATACAAATTTTTATTTCATTCCATTGTCTATATTATGGAATTACATTTTCAATTCCTATTTTCCATTAGATAGAAAATGAATTTAGTGTTGTATTTTAACAAAAGATGTCTGCAAAACACACAATTTATTCTTCATAGCCATCTTCACACTAACAAAACGACCGACAAGTTAGGCAGCTCATTTTCAAAGAAAATAGAGTCTTGACCTCTACTCCTAATTTCTCATGAAAGATAAATACCTTCATTTGTGTTCATATTGCAGGCATTCAACTCAAGTTGAAGCACCAATTTTAGTATATTCCATATCCTAAAATGTAAATCACGTGACATACAAAGACAAATTTCAGGTATTAATATTATAAAAATAAATAATAATTATTGCTATAAAATTTTTTTAAAAAATTTTGGGTAGTACAGAAAATTAATAAAATTATAAATTATTCCTTTAATTATTAAGTAATTATCAGTTTTCTTTTTATTATTTTAAAAATATCAAACACTACCTATTTCTTATAATAATTTTGTTAAAAATAATTTTTTTTTTGGGTTTGATAATTTGTTATATTTACTTTTATGAAATTCAAAATTAAATTGGGTCTCAAATTTACACCACAAACACCCTTTACCATTATCTTTATGTCATTTATCACCTATTTATTTATTTATTTATTTAAATCGAAGGTTGACCTTTAGCTTAATCGTGTAGGCTCAAAGCCTCGAACTCAAACCAAGGAACCGACCTTTTCTTTTTTGTCTACCATTTTTAAATAAAGTAAAATATATTATATAAAATTAAATAAATGACGATTTAATTAAAAAAAAATTCAAATGACAATGAAATCATGTAATTATCATTAAATTGAAATAAAACAATAAATAGAATAAAAATAAAAATATAATTATATTTTAAAATTAAAAAATATTTTAAAAATGATAAAAAATTTTAAAAAATAATTTAAATGTTACAATCAAAAATTAAAAAAAAAAAATGTAAATAATAGTTTACGAATAACGTGTAAATCTATTCCACCTAATTTTGGTTTCAAAAGTTAAAAGTTGGCGGTAGTTGGTTGTAAGTGGGAACTACAAATAACATTTATTTAAGTGAAATCGAGAACATCGTAGTCAACACCAGAAAATGAGCTTCGTAACGCTCTGCTAACTTGCCTCATTAATGACGAAAGGGTAGTTGTATTTTCTTGTTCTTTTCCCATAGACAGATCATATACATGTTCCATTGAACTTACCTTACCGCATAAGAAAGAAAATGGTGATCACCAGCTCAGGCAAAATTCAGGCAGAAAAGGACTCCAAATATGATCGAGAAAGGGAATTAAAGGCTTTCGATGACTCAAAAACCGGCGTAAAAGGACTTGTAGATGCTGGAGTTGTAAAGGTCCCGCGGATATTCATCCATGAGCAAAATAAGCTTGATCATGGATCGTATTCGGGTGATTGCCATAAGCTTAGTATTCCTATAGTAGATTTTCAAGGCATCTACACAGGCGAAAGTGTGCGCTGCGAGATAATTGAGAAAGTTCGAAATGCTTGTGAGAAGTGGGGTTTCTTTCAAGTGGTCAATCATGGAATTCCAGGGGACATGTTGGAGGAGATGATTGATGCTGTACGTAGATTTCACGAACAAGACGACGATATAAGGAAAGAATTCTACTCACGCGATGATAGTAGATCGGTGGTTTATAATTCCAATTTTAATCTTTATCAAGCAGCGGCAACTAATTGGAGAGATTCTCTCTTTTGTCTTGTGGCTCCGCGCCCAACAAATCCTGAGGAATTGCCTGCCGTTTGCAGGTAATGCATAGTGATCCCTGACTCCCTGATTCCTTGTTCTAAGATGATTTATTAATATTCTGAACCTTTTTTCTCATTTGAAAATATTCCTATATTTTCCATTATGAACATTAAATCAGTTTTGGTGAATGTCAAAAAGCATTAAATGCTGTAGTTGACTCAATATTGATCCATCTTCTGCTCATGTTTTCAATTAAAAAGAAACAATTAATTGCATTAGGGAGAAAATTATTGTTGCGTAGAGCTGGAGCCTGGAGTACTATGAATTTTTCCTCTGATTCGTGTATGTATCAGGTATCCTCAATAGCACATATACATGCATCAAATTTCTTCAGGATAAGATAACATGATCTTGATCTAATTGCAGAGATATAATGATCGAATACTCAAATGAAGTAATGAAATTAGGACTCACTGTATTCGAGCTGATATCGGAAGCTCTTGGGCTCAATTCCAACCACCTAAGAGAATTAGGATGTGCGGAGGGACTTAATTTGATAGGTCATTACTATCCAGCATGCCCAGAACCAGAGTTGACTTTAGGCCTCAGCAAGCATACTGATAGTACATTCCTCACTGTTGTTCTACAAGATCAAATCGGCGGCCTTCAGGTCTTGCATGAGGATCAATGGGTTGATGTTGATCCCATTTCTGGAGCTCTAATATTTAACATCGGAGACATTACACAGGCAAGTCTACTAGACCCGATTTATTTTCTGTTACTGTAGCGAGTTATGTTAGTGGCCGGATGTTTGGCCCATTAGATGTCAAGCGCATTGGCGAGATACGAGTATTACATGTCAAATCACGCGAATTTTGTCTCAGACATTGTACCATCGTTAGAGATTTTTTAGTTTCTGTGGCGATCATGTACTAACAAGCAAGATTTGCTAAGTAATTTCTATTTGTCCACTGTACAGATAATATCCAATGACAAGTTCAAAAGTGTCTACCACAGAGTACTGGCAAAAAATGTAGGCCCAAGAATCTCAGTGGCATGTGTCTTCAGAATGGATTTCCTGCAAGTGAATAACTCAAGATTGTACGGTCCTATAAAAGAGTTGCTATCAGAAGATAATCCTCCAATTTATAGGGAAATCTCAGCAGAGGATTATGCTACCTACCTCAATTCGAAAAGGCCACTTGACGGAACCGCTGGACTGGATCATTTTAAGCTGTGAACTTGGCTAAAATTTTCTTGTCTGCTAATCATCTGATTAGTCTTTATATTTCATACATGAATCTAGTTATTAAAGCTCATGCTTTTAATTTTTTTTTTCAATTGAAATTTTGTTATAAATAAGTACCAAATCCAATTGAGGTAGCTAATTCTTCCTATATATGCGGTTATTAAAGCTCATGTTCCATATATTTAACTGAAAAAACCTTATCATCAGTTTTCAGTAAGTTTTTCAACTCATTTAAGGTTTCCCCACGTGCATCAAGAAATAATGTTAATGTAGACAATTCCAATTTCATCCCAATTAGATTTAGGTAACATAAATGATCAATGATTTTTTGTTTTAGTGAAGAGTTTAAATGATCCTCTTTAGTTCAGAGATTTGAGGGTCCTTCCAATTCTAATAGAGAGATCGTTAGGTTATCTTTAAGAAAATTGTGTACTTGGTTTTAACAATTTATCCTAGAAGCAAGAGGTCAAGAGATCCTGAGGTATCTTAATAAGACTGTTTGCAAGATTCTTCTTAATTTTATTTAGCATCCATAAGATAACCTTTGGATTACACTGATGGTAAACTTTGACATGATGATACACTAGCAATAATTGTATTGATAATGAACAAGACTAAATAAAAGAGAGGTGTTGCTTCGATGCCGTGTAAAAATTGGTAGAATATATTATCATTCAATTTTAACTGTATAGAGCATTATATCTAGTGAACTAGATTTAAAAATTAAGAAAACAATCCCTGCCATGGCAAATACGGAACAGAGTGAATAAATAGATTTAAGTCAACATCGATAGAAGGAACAAGCCAGAATGGGATTTATGATTATCTAATGAATCTCTTTTTTATCTTATATTGCCGTATTGAGTGATTCACGTGCTAGCAGTAGGAATCCATCGAGGTATTTAATTACATTCCAACGCTTTGCTAGCTGGCGGTGAGTCGGTGCTTCAAGGATTTGCTGCTGGCGTGTATGTTACACAGCAAAGAACCTGTCAACGATAACATTTACAAGTATAGAGACAACACATGGCATTCAGTATCAAGTTCAGGGCAAAACATAGACAAAAATGGAAACCACTTATGACAGGATAAGCAATTTGAAAGCTTTTGATGAATCAAAAAGCTGGTGTTAAGGGGCTTGTTGATGCTGGGATGACAAAGATTCCGCGAATATTCGTTCATGAGAAGCATAAGCTCGACGATAAAACATGAACTTGTGACCCCAACATCAAAATCCCGAGTACAGATTTGAAAAGCTTAAACAAAGATCCAAAGTTTACATACTGAGATTGTTGATCACGTTAGAAATGCATCCGAAAAGTGGGGTTTCTTTCAGGTGATCAATCATGAAATTCCCAGAAGCATTTTGGATCAATCATTGATGGGGTACGTAGATTTCGCAAGCAAGACATTGAGGCTAAGAGAGGGTATCATTCACGAGGTTGCTCAAAACAGGTACTATATAATTCCAACTATAATTTGTTTGAAGCGCCCGCTGCTTGTTGGAAGGATACATTGGCTTGTGTCACGGGACCTGTTTCCTAGTCCGAAAGAGTTGCCAACCGCCTGCAGGTATGAGAATTGACCTTATGTAGAAAAGTGTGTTCATCAGCCACGCCATGAACATTGATTTTTGGTTAGTAAATTCTTGTCATATCTGCTAATTTGTTAATTTGCGGTGACATAATGATCAGTTACAAGAATGAAGTACTAAAATTAGGGTTCACTATTTACGAAATAAAGTCTGAAGCTAGGACTTGATCGGAGTTACCCCAGAGGGTATGGCTTGTGCGGAAGGACTCGTTGTTCCATGCATTATTACCCGGCATGCCCAGAACCAGACATGCCTGCTAATGATGTGGAAGTTTTCTACAACTTTTAAGTCAAAATTCTATGTATTTACACCTTAGTTTTGAGAAAGTTAGGATATAAAGTCAAGGCAAACCACTTTTTAAGGATGTATTTTTTGAAATATCAAATATGTTAGGCATGTTTGGTATTGACTATTCTTTGTAATATGTCACATATAAAAAGACCTTTGTATTAGTCATGAAATTGATGAATGAAGAAAAACTATCTTTAAAATTTCTATAAATTCTATCTTTCTATTTTTGATACGGTTCTAAAATTACAAATATTATTAGAGCTTACTTCCTAATTTTTAGTCAGAATCGGTCCTTCTTAGTTTGTAGGTGAAAATTATCATATATGAACATTTGTGGCTCAAATGAAGTTGCGCAAAGAAAAAAAAGTAAAGAAACCAAAAGTTCTTACATGCTTATATTTAGCCTTATCAAAATCAATTTTTACTTGTATTATAGCATGTAATTCACCAAAGAGAGTATGGGAGAAACTAAGAGATGAATTTGAAGGAAGTGACAGAGTTAGTTCTATCAAGCTTTTGGCTTTAAAAATAGAATTTAAAATGTTAAAAATGAAAGACTAAGAGCTGATGGATCATTATGCATCAAGTCTTTTAGACTTGGTGAATAAAATGAGATTATTGGGTGAAAATATTTAAGACTCAAGGTGGTAGAGAGGATCCTTGTAAATGTGCTAGCTAAATTCGAGCCCAAGGTCTTTACAATAAAGGAGTCTTGTGATCTTCGAGCTCTATCAATCTGTAAGCTAATTAATAAGCATGAAGTTCATGAACAAAGAACAAATATTAGGGATGATGAGGTTATAGAAGAAGTCTTTCAAGCAAGGCACAAGAGCAAGAATAGCAAGAAGGACGGCAAGAAGTCATAGGAAAAAGACTTGATAAAGACAAAAATGTTCAGGAATCTAAAAAGCAAGGAAGGAAAGGATACAAAATATACAACTTGAAAACAAAAAGCATAATTATTGGCAGAGATGTTGTAGATGAAAATGAATACTACAATTGGAAAAAAAAAGTAAGTACAACAACATGATCAAAGTTTAAATCAATTTATCACAATTATGGCAACAGTTGAAAGTTAAAATTTCAGTCCAAATGGCAATAATTAGAACAAAAATGGGGAGGATGGTGATGAGGCTGTTCCAACAAAATTTAAAAGTTTGGCTAAAGTTTATGAAAAATGTAATATTACCATTGCATAACTTGATTGTTGTAAAGATGTTGTCAAGGATGCAAGACGGGTGAATGTAATGAATGAAGAGATGAATATGATTAAAAAAAATTAGACACGGAGCCTGGTTCTTAACCTTGAAAATAAAATTGTTACAGGTCTTTAATGGCTTTATAAAACTAAAGTAAATCTAGATGAGTCCTTAAACAAATTAAAGGTTAGGTTAGTTGTAAAGGGGTATGCCCATCAATGTGGTGTTGATTTCAATGATATATTTGCTTCAATTGTTAGGCATGATATAATTAGATTTTGAATTACTTTTGCTGCTCAATTCAAACGAAAAATTTACCATATGGATGTCAGTTTGCGTTCTAAATGGAAAACTGTAAAAAGAAATATATGTTGAACAACTATAAGGGTATGTTGTCATAGACAAGGAGGAGTATGTATATCAGCTTCATAAAGCTTTAAATAGGTACTTTGAGCTTGGTATGGGAAAGTGGATAGTTATCTCATTCAATGGAGTTTTGTAGAAGTGAAAATAAAGCAACCATATACATCAAGAAAGACAAATGTGATCAGCTATTGATTATCTCAATTTATGTTGATGAATTGTTGGTCATGGGCAATAATGAAGATTTAGTAATGAAACTTAAAAGAAAAATGAGTAAGATATTTGAAATGTCTAATTTATGTGAAATGAACTATTTCTTAGGCATGGAAATAACTCATTCTTAAGAAGGAATTTTTGTGTCATAATCCAAGTATGCGAGAAACTTGTTGAAGAGATTTCAAAGGAAAGATGTGAATCAGTCTCTACTTCCCTAGTGCCCAGTAAAAAATTATTCAAATCAGATTGTGAAGATTCTATCAATCCAACTGCAGATAGAAGCTTGATTAGGAGCTTGATGTACGACTCTAACCAGGGCAAAATTTATGTTTTCTGTTAGCTTACTATCTCGCTTTATGCAAGCTCTAGAAAAGTTCATATGGGAATTGTTAAACAAATTCTCAAGTATCTCAAGGGCATTATTATTATGGTATATGGTTCAAGGTTGTTAATGAAGGAAAACTAATAGTGATTGGGTAGAATCAGTAGATGATCTCAAAAGCATATCAAGATATGTTTTCATATTTCGTTCAAGTGCATTTTCATGGAAGTTGCACAAACAAAATGTGGTGGTTCAATCTTTAGCAAAAGGAGAATATATTATTACTACTAATGCTTCAAACCAGGCTACATGGTTGATAAAGTTAATACATGATGTACAAATTTCAAATGTAAAGCCTACTATTATTATGATGGATTGCAAAACTGTGATTTCAATGTCCAAAAACCTTATCATTCATGGCAAGTCTAAGCACATAAAAGTTAAAAACCAAGCTATTAAAAAAGCTATGTCCAACAAGGAAATTCAAATTAAATATTACAAAATAGAAAATTAGTTAGCAAATTTTATAATCAAAGGGCTTCAGAAGGGCAAATTCGAAATGTTAAAGAAGATGCTAGGAGTCTTGAAGAAAAATTTCAAGGAGGAGTGTTAATGATGTGGAGTTTTTCTATAGATTTTAAGTAAAAAAATCTATGTATTCATGCTTTATTTTTTGAAAAGTAAGTATATAAGATAATTCATATTTTAAGATTTTTTTTTTTTTTTAAAAAAATTAGACATGTTAAATAGGTTAGATATTGACTATTTTTCTTTTTTTGTAATCTGTCACATACAAAAAGGTCATTGTATCAGTTATGAAAATTAGTAAATGAAGAAAAACCATTTTCAAAATTTCTATAAGCTCTTTCTATTTTTCCTCGTGTTCTGAAACTACAATGACGATGAGCGCAACTATGCATGCTGACAGTTGTTTTAACAATGTGCTTCTTCCGAAACAAATCGGTGGGGTCCAAGTTCTCCACGAAAATCAGTGGGTTGATGTCGTCCCTATTGCCATGTCAATATCGGAGATTTAACACAGGCAAGTACACCTATTGCCGCAAAACGAAGGTCCGAGAATTTGAGTAGCATGTGTTTTCAGAACACAATCTTGTCCTGAAAATTCCACGAGAATTTATGGACCAATTAAGGAGTTGTTATCAGAAGAAAGCCCTCCAATCTACCGAGAAATCAGGATTAAAGGCATTATCGCACATAAACACTCGAAAAAGAACGAGGAAGTCTCTATATCGGCGCCATTTAAGCTGTGAATATATCTGCCATGGCTATTTTAAGGACATGATTTTGATTTAGTGGCTTGCACCATTTAATTTATTAGTTTGACATCCTAGTTCTGCCTGATCAGGTGTCCCAAGAAGTCCCAGTCGCATGGGTAGTGAAGATCTTCTACATAAATATGTGTGAAGAGATTTCTCATTTTTGATGCACTAAATTATTAATTCTATGCTGTTATTTAAAAAGGAATAACAAAAGACTAACCAATTACAGTGTGTGT
>CP135539.1:5712663-5773419 GCA_032402905.1 Khaya senegalensis | reverse complement strand
AAAAAAAATTAAATTATAGTTATTTATTAATATTTTCAAATAATATCTAATTAAATATAAATAATTAAATTAAAAAGATAAAAGTCAATATCCTAAAAAATTGACATTAATTGTTTAAGTAGTATTTTAATTATTTAACTAAATTTTAGATAAATATATTATAAATGATAATATAATTAAATAATTAAATATTATAATTAATTAATAATATAAAAAAATTAATTAATAATTAAAAGAGAAGAAAATGCCTAAAGACGTGTGCACGCAGTTGGGCCCCTGGGACATGGGCTAAAACGGTCTAGGCCCGTGTAATCGGGCGCGTGCTTTGCACGCATCTGTGCGCATACGGCTAGGGTTCAAAGGCTCGAACACATGCAGTGCACACACCTGCACGCGTGGACCTAGGCCACGTCAACCTTTGCCCACACGCGTGTGCACCTAGGGCAAATCTAGCCCTAGTTCACGCACCAGGCACTTGCATTGCACGCACTCGACCATTTCGTCTTCCTTCTTTGGTTTCTTCATTTTTAGTCATTTTTTACATCAAAAACACTCAAAATTTTCTCTTTTTTTTTAATTTTTTTAATTACTTACTTACACATCTATTTTATAACATCTATATATTTTAACTATTAATTTTTATAATTATCATGCTCATACGTATTATTAACTAATTAAAAATTAATATTTAAAAATATTTTTAAATTTACTAATAAAATAAAAAGTAACAATGTAAGTAAGATTAACATCTTTTTATTTTTATTATTGCTGAAATTTGTTAATTTACGTGTTTCCATTTTCGGAGATAAAGATAAAGAAAAGAGTGGAGAAAGTGAAAAACGGTGAAGAGAGGTGAAATGTGAAAAGGTTAATTTAAAGGATAAAATTATCAATATAATTTAGTTGTGAGGATAAAATCGTTAAAATAAATTGTGTTAGAAAATTTTTTTTTAAGGTTAGTTACAAATATAAATAAAAGTTAAAATGGGGTTATTTTTGAAATTTTTCCAACTATCTACTTGTATGTTCCTTGTAGGATTATAAATTTCAACTTCAGTCTTACCTTGATGCTCTGGATTCTGTCCGAAAGAAAAATAAGAAGAAGAAGAAGAAAAAAAGATGGTGGTTGCTGAAAATGAAAGTACTCCTACTAATGAAAGATTTCAAGAACTCAAAGCCTTTGACGAATCAAAAGCTGGCGTCAAAGGCATAGTCGACGCCGGCATCACCAAAATTCCTAGAATCTTCATCCGTTCGAAGCAGGAGCTCGCCGGCGACCATCCTAATTCCAGAGGACCCACCGGAATTCAGTTTACTATCCCGATTGTCGATCTTAAAGACATCGATCACCGAAAAGATGACACGGTCGCCAGAGTCCGGCAGGCGGCAGAGGAGGTTGGATTCTTCCAGGTGGTGAACCATGGAGTGGGCATGGAAGTGTTGGAGGGGATGCTGGAGGCGGCGCTTGGTTTTCACGAGCTGCCGGGGGAGGTTAAAATGGAGTATTATAGTAGGGACGCGAAGAGGAAGGTGAAGTATGTGAGTAACTTTGATTTGTATCAATCGAAGTCTGCTAATTGGAGGGATACGATGCTTTGTCTTATGGGACCTGAACCTCTTGACCCGCAAGAATTGCCTCTTGTTTGTAGGTATTTGATTGTTAGGTGACTGTTGTGAACAGAACTGCCGCAGTTTAGTGGAGTTTAAGCGACATACAATAATTTGCCTGTCGCCTTTTAACAATATCTCTTTAAATGTTTCAGTTCTTGATTTTGCTGAATTTTAAGATTATTGAACAGGGGTTTAGAGAATTAGTAGGATAATGTTAACTGTTGTTGCAGGGTACCTCTGTGCTTCTCACTTGAAAATTGTTCAACAAAAACTGCATATTTGCTCGAGTTTGCCATGAATTTTGAAGCAAAATGATATTGGTATAAAAGATATTTTGTCAGAGTGGAAATTTATAAAGGAGATACTTCATTTCCTAAAATATTCATACCAGAAAGCTCTGGACCAAACTATTTTGGTACAGTTTGATGTCCTATCTTATGCAGCAGATAATTAAAGTACATTTACATGTGGTTGGCATATTTATCTTGATATAATTCATCGAAAAAAATGCCTGTGTTTGGTTTAATTACCAATGGTATAGGTGAAGAAAGACATCTTAATTATAAAACGGTAATGATTTACCGTATTAATAATGCTTCTGGGATTATTGAGCTGAATTTGTTACAATGGAGCATGGATCATCTGAAATGGTGAATATTCTGTATGTTTATCTAATATGCAGGAATATAACAATGGAGTACTCTAAGCAAGTTCATAAATTAGGGACAGCATTGTTTGAATTACTCTCTGAAGCTCTTGGGCTCGAACCTGACTCCCTCCAGAACATGGAATGCGCAAAAGGCCATTGTCTTCTGACTCACTACTACCCAGCATGCCCCGAGCCTGAACTTACTATGGGCACTACCAAACACTCTGACCCCGATTTCCTCACCATCCTTCTCCAAGATCATATTGGGGGACTTCAGATTTTCCATCAAAATCAGTGGATCGATGTTCCTTCTGTGCCCGGAGCTCTGGTCATAAACATTGGAGATCTTTTACAGGCAAGTCTTATTGAAGTATACAATTAACTGGTATTCCTCTTATCTAACTATATATTTACCAATCTTTCTATAAATAATGAGGGAGTGTCATTTCACAGCATATTACGGATATGTGTGAACGCGTGGTTATTTTTCTGTTTATCAGTGATATAGTCTATAACAAGTTGGATATAAGGAATGTGCTTTCACAACATGGACATGCTTTTGCATTAATCATTGAATTATATTTTGTGCATTATCCTTTCTACTGGATTCACATTTGGAATTGAACAACCATGGATTATAGATCAATTACTTGTAAAATAATACAACTTAATATTTGATCCAAATGAGACTTTATGCAACCGAGAATGAAGGAAAATAACCAATTAAGCAAGACGTGCAGTAATGTATTTAGACGCATTAAAGGACATAGTTATACTTCTTTTCATATTAATTTGTATTCTTGAGCTCCATGTCTTCCTGTGAGTTGCCAAAACATAATTTCTGAATCTGCTTCTTGGTATTTCTCCATACGAAGGAGGAAAACAATTTGATCTGGGAAACCACCTCTTGATATTATTCTTATGTTTGTTGCAGCTCATGTCTAATGATAAGTTCAAAAGTGTAGAGCATCGTGTTTTGGCAAATCATATAGGCCCCAGAGTATCTGTGGCTTGCTTTTTCACTCACGTCTATCCCTCGACAAGGAATTACGGGCCGATCAAGGAATTGCTATCAGAAGAAAATCCTCCTGTGTACCGTGAAACAACAGTACAAGACTTTATTGCATACTATGACTCAAAAGGTCTTGATGGGAACTCTGCTCTCACCCATTTCAAGTTGCAGAGATAGCCATATATACGAGGTTAGATTGGCTTGAAAATGACTTATAGAATTTGTAATGATATGGGTGTTGGAGCCCTTTCTGTAATTGTAAAGGTTGTAACTCTCAATACATTGTTATATTGTTAACTGCCTGCAATGCATGATGAATAATTAAATAGCTTCAACATTTATGAAAATTGAATAATACAAGCTGTGTTTGGATAAGCAGGATGCAACAGATGGGTATTGGTAGGTTTCGAACTGTTTCCTATCTATTTCAGATGATTATATTTCATAAAGGGTTACATCCCTGCGCTCAATATTTCTGCTGAAGCTGAACACATGGAACCAAACAATAGGTGTCAATATGCATCTCGAAAGTCAGTGCGCGAGTCTCATCAGATATCTTCAAAGTCAAAAATAGGCAGCTGAAAGACAAATTGGATTAAAAAAAGAGAAGGATAATATCTTTCTCAAACAGCATCTGATTATGACAGAGCCAAAGAGCTTAAGGCTTTTGATGACACAAAAGCGGGTGTTACAGGACTAGTGGATGCTGGACTTGTGAAGATTCCTAGGATATTCATTCGACCTCCGGATGAACTTACTGAGGAGTTGATTAGTCATCAGACAGACTTTCAGGTGCCAGTTACTGATCTTGATGGCATCTGCAGAGACAATAAGCTTGAGGAGATTGTTGATCAGGTTCGGGCTGCATCAGAAACATGGGGCTTTTTTCAAGTGGAGAATCATGGAATCCCCCCCAAAGTGTTGGAAGCGATGATCAAAGGAGTACGAAAAGTTTAATGAGCAAGATCTTGAGATGAAGAAAGCGTTCTATACACGTGATCGATCAAGAAAAGTTACATTCAATAGCAACTTTGATCTGTATCACTCAAGAACAGCTAATTGGAGGGACACGTTTACTATATCTACTTTAGCTTTCACCAATTTGGAAGCCATTGAACAGCCGGAAGTTTGCAGGTACACAATTTCGTTTTCTGCACATGTATAGCCATCTAATCAAATTGATTGCTGAACATACCATTGGAAACCGCTATCATCAAGGTCATGAATGGTTCGTAGTGAGCCAAGCTTGTAATTTGCTCCATGTGACCGTGGGTTTTAGATCGTTTTGAAAGTCGGATCCATCCAATGAGCGTCTAGGAAAAGAGATTGTCTCCATGATGTTCGATGAAATGTCAATAACACTTGGGGCGTGACATTATGCTCACTCAGTAATTTAATCAAACCTAGATAATTGATCACACACACAGAAACACCTTCTAAAACCTTTGTTCCAATGACCCATAAAAAAGAAAGTAATAAATATGTAATATGAAGATAAAACAAAAGATGAATAACTAGTAATCACAAGACAAACAGTTTTCATGAGTTTTCTATTTGACTACGTTCTCGAAAATCACTGACTTCATTAGACTGGTAAATAACAATGATACAATAATTTACCCTTGTCCTTTAGATTTCTCGCAATTTGGTTCTTAATCTTTCAGTTGCATAATTCTTAAAACATCACTTTAATATTTTCTGGCATTTGGTATTGCAAATCTCTTAGTTTTAAAACGAATCAAGGATGTTGCATTGTACAAGTACACAAAAAACTAGTTAATTGGTGGATCATCTGAAATGATTAAATTCTGTCAAACTTACTAGACCTTCTTCTGTTTATCTTGTTCGCCCAAATTTGCAGAGAAGCTGCCACGGAGTACATAGAGAATGCCAGAAAATTGGGTGACACTCTGTTTAAGTTATTGTAAACGGCTCTTGGACTAAAACCTGCACATTTACAAGATATGGGATGCTCTAAAGGATACAACCTTGTTTGCCACTACCAGCCGGCCTGCCCTCAGCCGGAGCTGACTTTGGGAGCAAGCAGGCACTCAGATCCTTCATTGCTTACCGTTCTACTGCACGACCAAATTGGCGGTCTCCAAGTCTTTTATGAAAATCAGTGGATTGATGTTCAACCCATTGCAGGAGGATTGGTGGTAAATATAGGAGACTTTCTCCAGGTTTGTTTTCAAAATGGTAGTCCACTTTTTCCATTACTTGCTAATCTTTATTCCACACACACACACACACACACACACACACACCCCCCAATTTTGCAACTGTGTCTTAAAATTGATTCAGGTTATATCTAATGACAAGCTCAGGAGCGTTGAGCAAAGAGTTACCGCCAATCATCTAGGTCCAGGGGTTTCAGTGGCATGCTTTTTCACGGGACATGATCAGACTGCAACCCCACCAAATGATTTTTAATAATATGGATGGTGGAGCCCTGCCAGAGATATTGTAAATGTACATTGTCATGTGTTAGAAACGTGTAATGCCTGATATATAATTAATTTGAGCCATTTTTTTTTTCACTTTTGAGGTCTTTACGAGATCTGATACTTTGTAAAACATTGACTAAGCTCGATTTCTCATTTGGCCATTTATAAATTATAATAATCTAATAAAGATTGGAAACAATTTAAAACCTGTCGACACACATTTGGTGCATCAAAATTTCGGTAAGTCCTAAGGGATTGAGATTTGTATGTATTGGAAAAGAGAAACAGGCTAACAGCAGGTAGAGCCAAGTAAAATTAAGGAGTGGTTGGAGAGTTTTCTAAATTTTTGTGGAGCTGGGGAGTTGAGGTCAAAGATGTAATGGAAAGTATTTTGTGGTGAAAGAGACTTTGTATCATGTTGCTAGCTCTCTTCTCAGAGCTTAAATAAGCTTAGTGGTATAAGATTTTCCTGGTCATCATATTTGACCTTGGTAATACTGTAGATTGAGTTAGATTTTAGACTTTTTACCCACTAAATTTTTTTTTTTTAGAAGTTAATATTTGAATTTTTTGTGGGTTACATACAAAACAAAATAAATAAAATGATTGAACATTATTAATAAAAGAAAACAAGATTATTAATTAACGAGATAATTTTAATTAAGATAATATTATTATATTAATTATGTTGAGATAATAAGATTATTTAATTAATCAAAAAATTATGAATTCGTAATAAATAAAAAAAATAAAAAATTTTATTATTTGTTATTTATTTATTTATTTTATTTACTAACAATCTATTTATCTTATTTAAGATATTTTTATTAATTAATTAGAATCTTGAATAAGTAGTATCTATTATCTTAGTATCAATGAGATCATACAAAAAGAGAAAAAGAAAACATAAATTATATTAAATTAAAAAAAAAACCAAACTTAAAAAAAATTTCTCACCAATTTATTTCAATCTTATTTATTACACTCTTATCTATTTATTTTTTATTAATTTTTTTAATTTTTATTTTTTTTTTTATCAATCCATTCGTGCTTTTCTCTCCATACGTCAGGCACTCTCTTATTTAGTGCAGATTTGTTAGGTGATGTTGTGGTATTGTGTGATTCACGTGCAAGCGAATCCCTCAAGATTTATCGTTTCACTCCGAAGATATGCTAGCTGGCGGTGAGTCGGTGCTTCAATTATTTGTCAGTTGGCTATTCTACACTGCAAAAAACCTTTCAGCGGTCGGTCAACGCCTAGAATGTCTATATAGACAACGCATGGCATGCAGTAGCAAGTTCACGGCAAAACTTAGGCACAAATGGAAAACACTTACGACAGAATTAGGGAGCTGAAAGCTTTTGATGAATCAAAAGCTGGTGTTAAGGGGCTTGTCGATGCTGGGTTGACAAAGATCCCGCGAATATTCATACATGAGAAGCATAAGCTCGACAATAAAACACGATCCTGTGACTCCAACATCAAAATCCCAACTATAGATTTGAAAAGCTTGAACAAAGATCCAAGTTTACGTAGTGAGATTGTTGAGCAAGTTAGAAATGCCTGTGAAAAATGGGGTTTCTTTCAAGTGATCAATCATGGAATTCCAGTAAGCATTTTGGATCAAGTCACTGATGGAATACGTAGATTTCACGAGCAAGACGTTGAGGATAAGAAAGAGTACTATTCACGAGATTACTCCAAAAAGGTACTATATAATTCCAATTTTAATTTGTTTGAGGCATCAGCTGCTTGTTGGAGGGATACCTTGACTTGTGTCATGGGACTTGATTTTCCTAGTCCAGAAGAGTTGCCAGCCGCATGCAGGTATGAGAAAAAATGAGCTTGCGTAGAAAAGTGTATTCATAAGTCACGCCGTGAACATTCATTTTTATTTAGTAAATTCTTATTACATCCCTTTGTTAATTTGCAGAGACATAATGATCAGTTACAAGAATGAAGTATTCAAATTAGGGTTTACTATTTACGAACTAATGTCTGAAGCTCTCGGACTTGATAGCAATTATCTCAAGAGGATGGGCTGTGCTGAAGGAATCTTTGCTCCGTGCCATTATTACCCGGCATGCCCAGAACCAGAATTGACGATGGGCACAACGGCACATGCTGACAGTGGTTTTATCACTGTGCTTCTTCAAGACAAAATCGGTGGCCTCCAAGTCCTACACGAAAATCAGTGGGTTGACGTTGTCCCTATTGCCGGAGCTCTAGTAGTAAATGCCGGAGATCTAATTCAGGCAAGTACACCTTATAGTGCACCTCTCCAAAATATCCATAGCACATAGCAAGTTGAATTTTATATCACAAATGGACAAGGCATCATATTACTTTTCAATACATTGATAACTTACGTAATATGTGGAAAGATTCGAAACCTTTTAATAAATTAGTAGGAATGAATAAATTAGACCTATATTACCGGCTTAATTATATTTTTGTATCTTTGTGCATCCAGCTCATTACCAACGATAAATTTAGGAGTGCATATCACAGAGTGCTGGCCAAAAATGAAGGTCCGAGAATTTCTGTAGCATGTATTTTCAGAACAACAGAGTCTTATCCCGGAAATTCCACCAGAACTTATGGACCAATTAAGGAATTACTATCAGAAGAAAACCCTCCAATCTATAGAGAAATCACGATTAAGGACATTATCGCACAGAAACACTCGAAAAAGAGCGAGGGAGTCTCTCATTTGGAGCCATTTAAGCTGTGAATCCGCCGCGATCGTTTTATTTGAGGGATAATTAATTTTCATTTGGCCGTTTACACCATTTAGTTCTGCCTGAACAGTTATGTCAGTAAGTCTCAACTAATAAACTGGCCGCAGGGATGGCCAGAAGCAATGCCTGAATAAAGTTCTCAAGTTTGTGAATCCCCGAAAAATAATTTTAGTGGTATGGATGGTGGAGCCCTAGTGATGTTCTAAATGTTGTCACCCACAGTATATTGTTATTTTATTAGCAACGTGTAATGCCTGAAGCTCGATTTTGCACATGGAAATTGATAAATGATCATCATCTGATAAAGTTTGGAAACAATTAAAAACCTGCCAGTACATGTTTGTTGCATAAAAATCTCGCTAGGGCTTATAGGATTGAATTTGTACCTAATGGAAAAGAGTAACAGGCTAACAGCAGGTAATGCTAAGTAAATTTAAGAAGTGGTTAGATAGTATTCCAAATTTCTGATGGAGTTGGGAAGATTAGGTGAAGAAGTAGCTAAGGAGACTTTGTGTTGTGGCCTATATTATTTTGTAATCATCGTATATAGCACACAGAAACAATTACTGTGTTCTATCATGTTTTGTCAACCTCAACATTGTGTGGATATTTACTATATGAGTTTATATTTATTGCACAATATAAACATGGCTCAAATCTAATATGAATTTTAATTCACTAAACTCAAACTCATTAAAATTTTATTATACATTCGAATTTTTATAATATATTTTATTATTATTCATTACTCATTTTATTGGTGAAATAAATTATTCTTTCTCATGTAATTTTTTTAAAAAAAATTTTTGAAAATTTTTTGTATAAAATAAAATATTTTTGATTTTTATTTACATTTGTTTGCTCGAATTTCATAACATTACTACTAAAAATGACAATTTTACTTAGATTTAACTTTTAACAAATTTTTGTTATTTGAGTGAATAATACACCTGAGAAAATTAAAAAAATAGATGATTTACAGAAGCAGAAGGCAAAAGTAATTTAACTAACTTGGTGAAATCTCTGTGTATCATTTAATCTTCGTGAATGTTAAGATTTTAATTAAATTATATGATATTTAAGTAACCGTATTAACTACAAGATTCCCATCATCCTGGTAAAGTTTCTAGCCTCAAACAGAATGGATACCACAGATGCCGGTAAACAATCTTCTCTAACAGCAACGAATTATGATAGAGCTAAAGAGTCTAAGGCTTTTGATGACACAAAAGCTGTTGTTAAGGGACTAGTGGATGCTGGAATTGTGAAGGTTCCTAGTATTTTCATTTGACCTCTCGATGACCTTGCGGAGGAGTTAATCAGTCACCAGACCAACTTTCAAGTGCCAGTTATCGATCTGGATGACATGTGCAGAGACTAATGCTTGAGGAGATTGTTGATCAAGTTCGGGCTGCATCAGAAACATGGTGCTTTTTTCAAGTGGTGAATCATGGAATCCCCTCCGAAGTGTTGGAAGAGATGATTGAAGGAGTACGCAAGTTTAATGAGCAAGATCTTGAGATGAAGGAAGAGTTCTATACACGTGATCTAGCAAGAAATGTTAGATTCAGCAGCACCTTTGATCTGTATCAATCGAAAACAGCTTTTTGGAGGGCTACTTTCTCTTTTTCCAATGAAGCTTGCACCAATTTGAACGCCAATGAACTGCTAGAAGTTTGCAGGTGCATACTGTGATCCCAGTCAAGAAATTGAGCAAGCTTCATTGGCTTTTTTGTATTGAAGAAACCATTTGTTTGTGACAATAGTTCTCGGAAGTTTACATTGAATGAAAAGGGAAATCGATATAAATTGACCCAAGGAACAAGACAAAGGACACAAAAACTAATCAAGGATCATGAGGAGCTAGACATGTAGAGGAATTGAGGTGAGGTGCCAACTGCAGTTAGAAAGATAGAAGAATGATTGCAAGATGAGAGTCCTATCACGTCATTGTACTGATGAGATAGGATTATTTATTTATTAACTTCTATTAATATTAATTAATTATTATAATTTAAAAAAATTATATATAAGACAATTTATTACTTTATTATACTGATAAAATCAACTCATTATTAACTTTCACTAATATCAATTAATAATTATAATTTAAAACAAAAAAAATTATTTTTAAGTATAATTTTCTTTTTTATTAACGAGTATTATTATTATTATTTAATAATTTTTCTCAACACTAATAGAAGTTAATAATTGAAAGATTTTACCGTATTAGCATAATAATGTGATATGTATGTTCTATCTAAAACTTTTTCTTACAATTTAAAAAAAAATTATAAAAAAAATAATAATAATATGTATTAGTGGAAAAAAAAATTACAATTAAAAAGAAAGCAAGAAAAGATGATGGGCTTGAGAAGTGGTCTTGCATAATGGGCTACTCCTTGAGTCACGGGCTTAACTGAAGCCTGAATGTCTTAATTTCCAACTATCCCAGCCTACTCATACAGCCAATTAATGAAATTGATTGTTGAATAACACTGTAGGATTATAACGCGTAACTTGGTGCTTGTGAGTACGGCAAGGCATGGAGCTTGTTATCATAACTTCTTACAATAATTTCCTTAAAATCATGTAGAAGTGGAATTGCCAAGTTGAAAAGATAAGTCTTTGTTAACTGAAAGAATTTGGGCGACCTGCTGATAATTTAGGTTTCAATTAACTGAAGGTACTTTGCTGATGTATTTGTCATCAATTTTGTATGTTGCAAAGAAAGTCTATGTTTAAACTATCATCAACCGCACTAGGATTGAAACCTGAACATTTAAAATACACGGGGTGCCATAAAGGATACAACCTTGTCTGCCACTACTATCCACCCTGCCCCGTGCCAGACCTGACTCTGGGAGCTACAAGGCATTCCGATCCTTCATTCCTTACTTTCTACTGCAAGACCAAATCGGTGGCCTTCAAGTCTTTCACGAAAATCAATGGGTTGATGTTCAACCCATTGCAGGAAGCCCAGTAATAAATATAGGGGAATTTCTCCAGGTTTGTCTTTCACAAATGCTATGAAATGTTTTTCAATTACCATACCAATGTTCATCACGTATATATCGCTAATTTTTCTAAGTTGCATTAATATTTTCTCAGATTTCATCAAATGGTATGTTTAGGACTGTTTAACACAGTTGTCTCCAGATGGTTTTAGTGGTACTCTTTTCACAGGACAGGATGCTGTAAGCTTAAATTCTTAGGGGCCGATCAAAGAGTTGACGTCTAAAGAATATCCTCCTATTTACAGAGATTTTCTAGCGAGTGAATATCATTCCAAATGTTTTTCAGAACGGCTTGATTCGAAGTCTCGCACTGACCAGTTCAAGGTCTGAAGCTAGCAATATTTGAATAAGGTCTGCAAATGTTCTACAACAAATAACAAATTGAGTTCTTTTGTGAAGAACAGCCTCAGGCCATATGTTTCAAAAACATACCACAACCCACTCTTAAATAATACAAAGAATCTAGGCCAACCATCCCATTGGCAGGGTGGTTGCTATCCTAGCCATCCATTTGAATGATGAGGTTGGATTCCTCCTAAAGAAGGGAGGCTTTTCATTTTAAAATATAAAATTCGGGCGATGCCAAAATAGAATTGATGTAAACGTCGGATAGACCCGAAACTAACCAACCGTGTTAAACTGAGCTTTCCCTGGCAATTTGGCAAAGTTAGGCCTACCAAGCTGTTGCTTGAAAGGAGCTCAAATCAAACTCAACTTCTTGAACCCGCAAAAGTAACCAAACAATTATTGTATATATCAATCCGAGCCTGCCTAATGAGACATGTTTCAGCACTAAAAAAATATATTAGGTGCACAGGCCGGTTGATACCCACTCCGAATATAGCCATGTCAAACCACGGTCCAACTGGTGAGGGACATCTTTCATTATTCTACTGGGATTTGGAAAGTCGGTTACACTCCGAACGAACTCGCGTGGGAAAATGTTGGTTTAGTTTGCAGTTGACATTATAGATCTGATGAAGTCAGAAGACGGCTTGTGTGTCTTTGTTGACATTTCGTAACAGCGTTTTAATAACTACTTTTACGGCACCATATACTAGTTTTGTCTTTCTGTTTATCTGTTTGTTTTATAATTTTTATTTTATTTGTTCATCTTTTTCAATTTTGTCTCAACTTAATTGTTTTCTGTGTCAGATTCTAGACATAATTTTACATAAACCCTCATTAAATTTCTCACCATTTGTTCATTTTAAGTTTCTGGGCCCGTTCAATTTATTGTTTTTCTTCTATCATAATATGTTCTGTGTTTGGATAATTATGGGAGATGGGGGACTTTCTTGACCCAGCAAGAGTATAGATCTTTTTTCTTTTTTTCGAGATTGGAAGGTGCAAAATGAAGGATTTTGCCGGCACACCTGGGACTTGTACTGCGCTACTTCTGAGGATTGGGCAGTGTTTATTTGCTGCTGGGTCTATTGCTTCCATGGCTACAACCAATTCTTTCTTCGATTTTACAGCTTTCTGGTATTTGTTCTTCCCTTTGAGCTATAATTTTCTATTTCTAATTTTAGCCATTTTTTTTGTATTTTTGTTATAAATTTAATATTCCTCTGTTTCTAACATAGTAGTGATTCGATTAAACTCGTACTCTATCCATTTGAGGATGGTTCGATTGATTGGTATTGGAATTCGCTGTTTCATGATGAAAATCTTTAGCAGAAGAAAATTATTGCATCAAATATATTGCTGGCATGCGATTGGCTTCACATGTTTTATTAAAAGCCTGATCTATGTTTCAAAATCACTGTCTTGCTGACTATTTATTGATTGCAGAAAGGTCATAATTCTGCATTGTGCTTTAGTTTCCTTGGAAAAGAGAAGGTGAAAAGCATAACATACCATGATAGTAATGATTTAGTTACCTGCTTGTGTTGCTGTTATTTAATTTGGTGACTCTAATAGCTAGGTTACATTCACAATCCATCCTAAAAAACCTAACTAAGTTCAATAAATTTTAGTACTTAATGAGCTAATTATTCCTGAGATTATTTGCATCAAAGAATTTTAATTTCTTTGTTTTCTCTGTTGAAGGCCTCTGCGTTACCTTTGTCTCACTGGATGGCTGAATCAGTTATAGGGAGGTTGATGGGTTGATGCCTTGTAAATATTTTCTTTTCAATTGATTTATGGAGTAACAATTTAGGGAGTAATTATATGATTTGATTATGAGGTTAAAAAAGATCTTTTTCTTGTTTCCATTACAATGATGAATTTCAATCAGGCATTGATGTGCAGTTGCAATTCTTGGCACTCTTATCAGCATCAACAATGTTTTGAGGAAATTGCTTGATACTTAGTTTAGTATTTCTTTTTACTATGGAAATCCGATCCAGTTTGGTTCATAAGAATGTCAAAAAAAAAAAAAAGCCATGGGTTAGCTCACTGTGCATGTTGTGCTGTGGAAGAAATGAAATGTCATGTTATAGTCATTTTGGTTGTTAGGTCATATGTGTAGCATTCTCAAAGACATTGTCATGTTGGAATGGAGGGCCAGGCATACAAGGAAACAAATAAGCTTTTTGGAGTTGATTTGATCGGGTTTGAGAGCCATGAAACTTGCAATCTGCTTCTGCTAGAATGTAATAGCTGGCATTCTTTTGCTATATCTAAAGAAATATCCCTACACTTCTCACATAACTTTCTAGTGACTATAGGATGGCAGACATCACAATAAGCAAGGTATTTTCTGGTAACTATACTAGCTGCTGTACATGCTGCCAGATGTAGGTCTTAAAGTAAATTATCTAGTGCTACTATTAAAAAGTCTCCAACATATGTTGTTGAAACTTTTTTGGGCTGAGTTGATCTGTGCGAAAGGTATTTTGAAATAATTTGCAGCTGCACATCATGTGGCTGATTCTTATTGGACCTCTAGTGGATGGTATTTGATGGAGCACTGAGAGCACCTTATCCGGGTTTTTAGTTGTTTTCTATCTTGTTCTTGTAGTAGTGTTCTATCTTGTTCTTTGTTGCCTTCAACTAGTTTTTCAACCATGTGCTTATAGACTTATCCTCTGCAGCAAAATAGGAAAAATGAAAGTGTATAAGATTATAGGCACTAAAGCATACTCAGTTCAAATGAATTGTTGCTTTATTAACTTGGTTGTTGGTATCAATATATTTAGTAAAGTTACTTTAAACATGGAGGTTATGCTTTTTAGAATGACTTAACTATTACTTCAACCACTTTGTAAATCATGTGTGTGAGCTTTTAACCTTGGTTGATACAAAGTTTATGCTGAAGACCTTGTGTCTTCTGCAGCTACCTGATTGCTGCAATGGGTTTGCAAGTCATCTGGAGCTTTGGGCTTGCATTAATTGATGCATATGCCATAGTGCAAAAGAAGGTCCTCCACAGTCCTGTTTTGGTCAGCCTCTTTGTTGTTGGAGACTGGGTGAGCTTCTATAACCTTCAATGGTTCTTTGCTGCTACACGAAATGCAAATTAGTATTGTGTTTACAATAGTTTGTAAAGTTAAAATCTCATATTAAGTTGTGGCAGGTGACGGCAACATTATCTCTTGCTGCTGCTTCTGCCTCTGCTGGCATTACAGTGCTATACTTTAATGATTTGGGACATTGCTCATTTGAGAATCAATGTCAAATATATCAAACATCTGTTGCCCTGGCCTTCTTAAGCTGGATTACAATTGCAATATCATCTCTCATTATGCTTTGGCTATTGGCTGCAGGTTAGACCTTTTGTTGTACAGCCTGTTGAATTTCTTTTATCTCACTGAAACAAATCAGTCTCATAGAAAGTTTGATCTGTTTATACTGTCAATAGGAAAGAAAACAAAGATATAGCATAATGACACTCACATATGGTTATCAGTTCCTCATTTAAAACGTCCGATTTTGATCTGTTGGCTACCTGGTGGTTGCAAATGAAATATCAGTTTCACGCACAAAAATGACAAAATGGCTGCAGGTGAATAAGTATCCAAAAAGCAAATTGCTTACTGAGACAAGCATACAAGAAAACCTTTAATTACGTCTTCAAAAGGGGCGATAAATGATTTGCTTAGTTGTGTAAAAAAACTGGAAATTCAAGCACAGTGCTATGTTTTGAAGAGTGGAGATTCAAGCACAGTGCTATGTTTTGAAGAGTGGAGAGGCCATTGAGCTTTTTGGCTACCATGCTTGCGAAGGAAATTGAATAGTGAGGCACTTTCCTGAATCTTTAAACATTAGATCATGCATCCAACTTTTGTCGGCCATTTTTTCTAGCTGGGTCCATTGCTTTTCAATTAAGCGTTAGCATCCTAGAGTAGTGTAGAAAGGTCTATTGCCATTTTGCCACTGCCAACAACATGTGCAATACATGACTTACGAGTCGCGCATGGACATCGTTCAGATCACCGGACCAGAAAATCCACCGACTTCATTAAACAGACGTATACACCTATGTTAGTTCAACTTCCCTTTTCCATCCATCACAGAACCCGGTAGTTGAAGTGCTACTTCTCTTCGAGCATAGTTGAGGTTTGTTGCAATTCCAGTTATTTAACAGGTGGGGTGTTATTATATATATTAGAAATAAAAATACAACTTGAAAAACACTGAAATATTAAGTAAAGCACTCTTTAAGGTAAAGGAAAGATTGCTTATCTCCTTTCTATCAGATAATACCAGTGTATGCATCCAAAGTTCAATTTGAAAGCTGGGTGAAATGTGGCAATCTCAGAATTAAAGCATCCTGACAAATTAAAGAGCACGCATGGTGGGATTGTTTTGTAAACACGAGCATGCGATTCCTGTGGAAAACACTATAAATTCGTAAGCATGAGCATGTGATTCATGAAGATTGCGAGAGCGACCCTGTTGATTCCAATTGCATCCCATACATCATTGAGAATTTGAAACGATATGAAAATTATTAATTAGGTGAGGCCATTTTTTAATTAATATTTATATTTATTATTAAGGACAAATAATTTAATTGGGTAAAACGGAAATCCTCTTTACACCCAACCAATTAAACGCTGAACTCTTTCTTTTCAATCAATTGATAGATTATCCATAAAATGGAAATTAAAGAAAGAATTGGATGAATAATGGGCGTAAAATACTGAGGTTATCTTTAGAATGTTTTTTCTCGAGTTTTAATTTTTAATAAAGAAAGAACTCAATGATTTTAAACAAACTGTAATACATATATATATATAGGTGTTGATGATCACTGGCATGAGCATGATTAAAGCTTATCTTGTTACTATTCCTCAACTACCCACTTACCATTATCCAGCAAATTAATACTGACAAAAACAAAATGGAAGTGAAACAGTGAAGAGTAGACCGTCAATAGGTAAACACAGAAACTCACTATGTTACGTGACAATGGCAGCCATGTACATTGACCCCGCACACAGTGAAGACTTGACTGTCAGAAGGTAAAGATTCATACACAAAAAATAAGTGCGTGTATTCCAGTCACATGTTTTCCATGCTCCTTTCCTTTAGTCTTTCTCCTCTTTGTTATTTTTCCAAGCATGTACGCTTTGGTTTCTATAAATGCAGAGGATAGTTGAGGACTATGGAATGCAGGAAGCCAGAGATTTACAGTTGGGATAATTCATCAGACAGTTGAATTTAAGTGAAGTTGAATCTCTCAACCCTAGTAAGTTCTTCTGTGATTAGTACAATGTCTAGCATTTTTATTTATATTTACTTTGTATTTTTCATCATATTATTTAATATTTTCATTCACTATAAATAAGCTTAATAAGGTACGTACGTATCGATCTATTATGAATAAAATAAATTCTTTATATATATTTTTTTCAGTTGATTTATTTTCATTCTAAATTTTATTAATATTATTATATTTTAAATTATTAAAATATTTATTAAACATGTCTTCATAATTTTAGTAAAAAATATTATTTTTATTAATGTAATAAAAAGTTATTAAACCCACAAATATAATTATCTAATTCTTAATTGTAATTTTAAATTTTTAGGTTAAGTAAAAATTTTATTGTAAAATTAAAGTAGACTTGATTGGTCTTGTATTTGAGTTTGTGAGTTATTAACTGTAACTTGAAAAAGAATGAAAATTCTAGTTTACTTAAAATTATCATATTATCATGTTACTTTATGGTAAAAATCATCTTGATTTTTCTGATTTATATTAATTCATCCCTTTTAGACAATTTAGATATGGTAATCATCTTTAAAGATTTGAATATATCCAGCAATAATGAGTGAATTATTAAGATATTTAGTGGTGAATTATTTAAAAGTTGAAAAATTTATAAAAGGAATGGTCCTATCATATTAATATAGGTGATATAATATAATCACTTAATCAATAAATTAAAAGAGAGTCATTTATTAATGATAGACAAAAAAAATTAAAATAAATTTTATAAATTCTTTTTATTACATTAATTAAAAGTAAAATTTATTTTAAATTTTTTTATTTATTATTAATGAATAAATTTTTATTTTTTTATTGATTAAATAATTTTATTATATTATATATATTAATTGAATGATCTTATTACATTATATAACGATATAATAAAACGATTCATTCATTATCGAATGAATCACTCCAAACCTTGCAATATATAGATAGTGATTATACTTAAAAGCATTCTGACTTTCATCAAGGGCATAGCTATCAAAAGAGCACATCATCCACTACATAATGAATCAATATTTTAAGTTTTTTATATTTATTTTTTTTCTCAAATTCTTTATCTTATTAATAATTGGTGCCCCTTTTGCCCAAGAAACTCCTGGCTGCGCTCCTGCAGTTTGTTACTTCAGCTTGGGAAGAAGTAAATAGGGAGCCAATGGCATTCAAAGCAAGTTCTATTTCGGACATTTACCTGAGGTTCAAGCCACACCTCCTCATGATTCTTGTTCAGCTAATCTACACTTTTGTGTATTTTATCACAGAGGCTGCCTTCAATCATGGAATGAATCCTCATGTCTACGTGACTTATCGTCATATTGTAGCTGGCATCGTAATGTTCCCTTTTGCCTATTTCCGTGAAAGGTAGATCAATTTTATCTATTTTGATGCATGGATATGTATTATTACAAATTGAGGAATTTAGTGATCTGTGTTCTACCCACACGACTGCTGATCCTTTTTCTTTGTTCTGCAGGAAAAAAAGGCCAAAGCTGACTTTAGCTCTTTTCGTGGAGATATTCATCCTGTCCCTCCTCGCGTAAGGTTCCAACTAATTACGAATTATGGATTCAAATATCTGATTAAAAAAGAATTACCAAATGTTTTTTGGTCCAGGGTTGGATTGACTTTGAACACTTACTTCGCAAGCTTGAAATACACCTCTCCAACTTTCGTTGCTGCAGTGGTGAACACCACATCTGCCTTAACTTTTGTAATAGCAATTGTACTCAAGTTGGCATCTCATCTTCTAAATCTTAGAATTTTTAATGAGAAATTCCAGAATCTAACCATCGTTGACCTTTAGAAGTTAATATCATGCAGGTTAGAGAGGCTTGATCTCCTAAATGCTCGAAGCATAGCTAAAGTTCTTGGGACGTTGATATCCTTGGCAGGTGTAACGATCATGACATTATACAAGGGGCCTATTATGAGAAATTTGTGGCATCCTCTAATCCATATTCACGGAAACAACACCATCCACGAGCAGTGGTTAAAGGGTTCACTTCTGTCTGTTTCGAGTTGCGTAACATGGTCTATTTTGTACATCATGCAGGTTTATCTCCAACTCAAAATTAAATTTTTTGAAGTAAAAAACAAACATGGTTCATTTACGAAATATGTATAAAAAATGACGGCTGAAAGAGTTTCAAAAACATAGAAATATAATTACTAATTAACCCAGACAAACATATGAAATTTCCTGTTACCAGAGACAACGAACACAGGCAATCTAATGTACTGTATCCAACTGTAACATGCAGGCAATCACACTGAAACGATATCCTGCACGACTATCACTGGCAACATGGATGTGCTTTCTTGGGGCTGCACAATCAGCTTTCTACACGGCGATAGCAGAACATAAAACAGCTGCTTGGAGAATTGGATTCAATATTGACTTCTGGTCAACCATTTATGGTGTAAGTTGGAATTTTGAGCGTCAAATATTTTATTACGTAACAAAATTATGATAATGGTGATAAATTTACATGGCAGGGAGTGGTTGTCTCTGGATTAGCTCTTTTCATTCAACTATGGTGCACCGAAAAAAGAGGTCCAGTTTTTGTGACCATATTCTGTCCCGTTTCAACAATACTTACGGCCATTCTAGCATACGTTGTTTTCGGAGAAAAGCTTTCCTTGGGCAGGTAATTTAAGGACAAACATTGAGTATTTCAGTTCTTGTCAACTGCCCGTGCTAAATGTTCTCCTTTGGCTTTGTTTTCAGTATTGTAGGGACAATTATTGTCATCGTTGGCCTATATATGCTGCTGTGGGGCAAAGAAGGGGACCTGGAATCTCATATCAAAACAGAAGAGCAATCTTTTCCTTCATATGACGAGACAAGAAAGCCCAGGATACCTCAAAACTCATCAGCTGAAAAATATATACCACAAGGTGAACCGTAAAGACTAAAGACATAGAAGGAAAGGATGACCAAAGGAATATAATACCGACCGTCCTTTTAATTTCTTCTTGTAACTTTTGTTGATGTAAGGCAAGTTTACGAATAAAGTAGAGCTATTTGCGTCTATTTAATCATTATTATTGAGAGGGACTATGTCTTAATTAGTTTTCTCTGATTTGAGTGGCGTTTGTAATGTCAAGTTCTTTTTTCTCTTTCCTTTTTTAGAATTTGAGAGTAATTATTTCACCTAATTATGATTAAAACTAATTTATTATAAATATATATAGTTGTAATCTCAAATAATTTTTCATGCTTTCATTTAATTTTTTTTTAATTTTTACATCCTAATATTTATTTTTATACCGGTGATTTAACTTATTTAACATTAATTTTTTACAGTTCTTTATATTAGGATAATATATAAATCTTGTCTATTAAAATATTCATTTAATATGTATTCACCGCGTCAAACTAGCATCTATTCATCATATCAACAAATGTATACGAGTAATTTATACCTCTGCATCATTTTCATCAATTTTCTTTGATCTCCTGAGCCTCGACCCTTAGTTGGTGTAAAAAGTGTGTACCTGGCCCCCATTGCTTTTCTACTATGCATTAGCATTCAGGTGGTAAACAGTTTTATCTAATTGATGTAAACAACATCACATGTCACATCCATAAGGATGAAGTTCAAGACGTGCAGCAATGCTATCAGATGAAATTAAATGGTTTAATATTAATTCTTTTTTATCATCAATTCACTTTGAGAAAACGATGATCTTCATTAATTAATTCATATTAAACCTGCTGAACTTAAAGGAATATAATAATGGGTTATTGACCAATTCAAATGTCAGGCAAGGCACCACGAGAAATTCCATAACCGAAGCACCCTGACAACAAATTTCAAGAACAAGGTGGGAATCGTTTTGTAAGCATTCATGAGCATAAACCAATGATATAGGGTTATAGTGGCAAATTTAGACACCCTGACTATAAATTCTACAATTATTGAAGCACATTTGACTTCAGTTCGTAAGCTTGAGCGGATGAAATTGAACCAACGAGATAGGATCATAATGCTGAAATGCTTGATTACACAAGAGAGAGAGAGAGAGAGAGAGAGAGAGAGAGCACTATCTAGGTGAAAGAAAAAAATGTTGGCATTGAGGGCTTTATTTGGTAAGTGGCAGCCAGGTCGACTGGAAGAAGTTCATGAACGAGGAATAAGGCATTGAGGGCTTTATTTGGTAAGTGGCAGCCAGGTCGACTGGAAGAAATTCATGAACGAGGAATAATTAACGTTTTCCCTCGTACTTAAAACATATTACAGAACGTTTTATTTCTAAAGAATAATTGATTACAGAAATTTAACAATAGTCCAAAATAACAGAACTATAAATTTCAATTTTTATATAATATTTAGCTTACTTTGTAAGCTTACTATTTTTATTGATTTATTGTTTCTTGTAATTCGAATTAATTAGTGAATTTTGGGAGAAATTCCCTTGAATATCGAAAAAGACATTGAGAAAAAAAAGAAAGTGGGTGTAATAGCATAATATTATTATTTTATTTATTTGATAAAGACTTCTTCTTCTTCTTATTATTTTATTGTTGTTAGTGGAAAGCCATAATAGCAAGTATAGTACATTGTAATGATATTATATTTGTTAAGTTGAGAAAACAATGAAAACAAGTGTACGTACATGAATGAATTTGCATGAGAGAGCCAAGTGTTCGGTTAGTTTGTCAACAAGAAAATGAATTTAAGCGTGCATGGAAGATGAACGACACACATGGCATTGAACCTTTGTTTGTGTCCTTTAAATTGAAATGCTGTTGACTATTCAAAGAGGAAAATTGTAAAGAAGAAGGAGACGAGAGTAAATAGAAGAAATTATAAACAATAAGGGTAATGTTATTTTATTATTAGAATTAATTTGTTTTTGGATTATTATATATGCGTATTAATATTATTATTGTATTATTTGTGACAGATAATTTATTAGATATTTATAGGTGTACAAATTCAAATTTAATAAATAATATTAGTAATTATTATGCTAGAAATTTTGGTGGACTTTTTTGTTGAATTAGTGATATATATTTAAAAATTTGTTATTATTAATAAGGGGTTGATTGTTGTCTTTTTTTATTAATAAGTTAGAATTATTATTAAAAAATATTTTGAGTCATAATATAAATTTCTTAATAATTTAGACATTTTGTAACTTAGATATAAGATAAAATAGTTATTTAAAATTATACAAAGTTATATGTAGAATTTATTAAAGTATTAGATCATTTTGTAAATATGAAACAATTTGAAATCCGATTGATATTATCTATTAATAAACACTAACTTATAATTTTTATTTATGCTTGCTGTTGATATTATTATTATTTATTATTATAAGGATATAATTTTGGGTTAATGATTTTAAAGAATTTGTTTTATTACTTTAAGATTATATTTAACTTTTAGGTGTAAAATTTTGTTGCGTGGAGATTTCAATTATTATTATTGGGTCAGCAAATATTATTATTAATTTTATTTAGGAGATAATTATAAGAAATGGGATAAATCGGTAAAAGATTAAAGCGACCGATTATTTAAATTTTGAAGTAGGTATTTATATATAATTATGATTGATTTTATCAAACTGAAAAGTAGGGTGTTTAATTTATTAAAAATTTAAATACATGTATATTTATTTTTGAATATATGTATATGTTGTGATTAAATTGATTTTGTATTGAAATATTTGTTTTAAATTAGTGAAATTAATTTTTTTTTATAATTTTTGGCCAATATAAAATGTTATTATTTTCATTTGGAATTTGTTGAATGGGGAATTAATATGGCCTTAATTGATTATATACTAGCGGCTTTGAATATAATTTTTGTATCATAATAAAAATTCATAAATTAAAAATTAAGTGAGATGTCGGTCTTTGGGAATGATACTTTTAAAGTATGTTGACTATTAATAGGACAGTAGTTTTTAAAAATAATGTTTATAAAATATGCATAATTATTTTATAAAGTTGTTCATAATAGAATAATATTTATTTTATTTCATTTTATTTAAAAATTAATTATTAAAATAAATTTTTTTATATATTATTTTTAAAAATATTTTTAAATTTAGAAAGTAAATTGAATTTATTTATTTTATTTTAAAACTTCTATTGCTTGTAAATACCTAGTAGGCATTAGTTCACCCTTACTTTTCATATTTTAGTAAGGTTAGAGATGATAATTGAAGTAAATTTGAGATTTTTCAGCCAAAAGATATTTTGTTATAATTTTATTATATTTTTATATACTTAAATATGGATAATAATTGAATAGGTTTGAGTTGTATAAAGATATTTAAGTGGTCCATGTTAATTGTTTCTTTTATTTGAATGTAGAAAAATAGTTGATGATATGAAAAATACACATGGAAGCATTGAAATTTCTATTGCCGGTTTTAAATTAGAAAAATATTTAATTTTTAAGAGAAAATTCTATCAAATCTATTTTTAAAAATAATTTTAAAGGCGTTACAATAAAATAATCTTATCATATCAGTATAATAGAAATAATGATATTATTCAATTAATGAATGGATTTTTTTTATTTAATTAATAAATAAATTTTTTTTATTTTATTGCATTATGCCAATTTAATAAAAATTTATAAATAATTTTTGAAATTTACCTAAAATTTTTTTATTTATTATTAATAATAAATTTTTTTATTTTATTAATTAAATAATTTAATTATATTAATTATATTAATATAATAAAACTGTTTTGTTAAAATTTATTATGAAGAATGTTGGTTCCACCAAAATTTCAAACCACGTGAGATTCCACTTTGTCAAGTAATGATCGTTCATCAGATCGGAGCAATTTTTGGCATTGAGTGCTGGTACTGTTTAATAGTATCCCTTACGTTTTGTTTAATGTGCTTGTAATTGTCACGAGGAAATAAATAATTACAATTTGATTTTCGGTATTCTTGAGAATTCAAAGGTCAAATTTACAGTTTGATCCTACGTTGCAATTCACCACTGAGGCTTCTTCCAATCATGGAATGAATGCTTATGTCTGTATCTGCCGTCATATCGTCGTTGGCATAGTAATGTATTTCGTTTCTACGGCGGACATTCCAAGGAATGTCATAAACCCGACTTGTGTGAGCATGGACGGAGCAACAAGAGGCTATGGAGAGGCTGGTTGCCCAAGAGTGTTTCACGCCCCTTGAAAAGCGATTATTTACAATCTCAACCTGCTACTAACAATCAACCAAGAACTCACAACTGGTGAGAATTAATTCAAGAAATCTAAGTAGAAAAACAGAGAATCGAAAGAGACTTGAGAGATATTCAGGAAAGGCTTAATTCCTCGTTCAATTGACTAAGCAAACGGTAACTTGCCAGCTTATATAGTTAACTCTTTACAGGTGTTCAAATGTTACTTGAATCAAAATGGCTAAACTACGCTTAACAAACACAACTGCTACTTGACAACCTGAAAACTAACAAAACAGAATTAATATTCACAAATCTCCACGTTGTTCACTCTGTTTTCGATTTCCAGTTTCTCTCGAGCATTCTTCCTGTTGTATCAACAACTTCATTATCACAGCCATCAATTTATCAATGAAACACAAAATTTGCAGATCTCAGAACTCCGCTTCGTCTTATATCCGAGACATAGCAACCTTCCTTCAGCAAATTCATCACCACATCATCCAACAAGACTTAAAAAGGATTTTTGATCCCTTTTTATCTCTATGCCAAGGATTTTCTTTGCAGCACCTAAATCCTTCTTGTCGAATTCTGCACTCAATTTTAGATAAAATTTTAAATTTTAATTTTTTATTAATAAAAATTTAGTTTCAAATTTACAAATAATTGTTCAAATAGTGTATTAATCGTGCAATTGCACATAGAGGATTCTAATGACATTAACACTGACTCAAATACACGACCCGTGACAGATGATAACCTTAGAGACAGTTATCATAAATTTATAATAATTTATTATATTTTATTCACAAAATAAAGAATAATATAATTTATTTTATTATATTATTTTAATTTTTTTTTAAAACAACCAGTCCAAAACTATCCTGTTGAAGTTGGTCTGCATTTTAACGCAGGCTAGTCCAATTGATCCACCCAACCAAACATAGCCCAAGTTTATTTTTATGCAACTAATAACCAGTCCAATCCAACTAACAAAACAAGCCCTTTACTCAAAATAAACCATTGTCTCAAGAAAAAATAAACGTATTCACAAAAAGAACTTTATTTTGACAGGAATTAGGAAACTAAACTCCTCAGGTCAAATAGAACTTCCATGGTAACGAAAAAAGACTTTGACGACTTTCAATATCTATCGTTGTTTCTACCAGTAGTACGGAAAGGGTTGTTACCTGTACGAACACGTGAATCATATGGTAAGAAACTCAACTTCCATTTTTGTCGCGAATGGTCACACCCTGTATGAGCACATGAAACATAAGGGAATGTGGTGGGCCAAAAAATAAGTTAAAAAAAACCCTCTATTATTGTCTCAACTTTCATTTTTTGGTCATCCAAATACAAAATTCCTAAACTAATTTGATCGTTTTAGGGTTCACGCCAGTACAACGTCGATTTATTGTTGGGCCAAGGATATTAATATTTTGGTATTAACAAATATTGTCTTTAAAACACTCCATTAGATCACATGATGTAAAACATTAACATTAAATTTCTTATAAATTTTTAAATTTACAGCTCAATATAGTATCATAGCAACCTTGATTTAAAGGCATATATTCAAATGCCCTAAACACTGAAAATTATAATAATTATTTGAATTCGTGTAACAAAGTTTATTAAATAAAATCAATATTACAATTCAAGAAAAAATTAACAAAGTTTATTAAATAAAATTAGGATTGCAATGCAAAAAAAAATGAGAAATAATTTAAATACAAATATTTGAAACTATAGCTTCAAATTTAACATAAAAACAAAATTCAATAAAAGAGTAGTATGTCTTAATTCTATACATTGATTGTTATTTAAATAAAAACAATAATAATAAATTTATCTAATCTTTTGAATTTAAATTTGATTATACCAAATCTTTTTATTAGCCAAACTCTCTTCAACTTTATCAATTCAAAATTTTTTATTTTTCTTTTTATCTATCACAAATTGTGTGGAGACAGTTTGAACTTCTTTTGATGCCGTCTATGAAAAAATTAATCAAACTTACATTGGGCTTTGAAATTTTTTGTTTGTATTTGTTTGAAATTAAAATGGTATATTTATAAAAAATTTTGTCTTTGTAATTGTATTTATTTGAAATTGAAGTGCTACATTTGATGGGAGATAGAATCTTATAAAGTGTATTTATTTTGTGTGTGTTTGAAATTTGAGTGGTATATTTGGTGAAGTTGAGTATTCACAACAAGATGGCTATAATAGCTAGAAAAAAAAAATTAAAGATGAAAAAGAGAACTCTGGAATAATAAAAGACGTAATATCTCTTCATTGATTAATGATGATTGGCCATTCAACTTGCTACATATTGATTGCTATTTAAATGAAAATAATAATAACAAATTTATTTAATATTTTAAATTTAAATTTGATTACATCAAATCTTCTTATTACTCAATCTCTCTTTAACATTATCAATTCAAAATTTTTTATTATTCTTGTTATTTTGTTTATTACTGCTAAGTAGTGAGATACTATTTACAACTTTTTATCATTTAATTACATATTTTACTTTTTTTTTAGTAAAAATTAGAACAATAGAATTAATACTACATTAATAGTACAACCAAAAGTAACTCATCTTCCAAAAACGATAATAGAGCAAAATTAATTCTACATCAACAAATATGACCAAAAGTGACATCCAAAAAAGCCATAATAAAGCAAAATTGATACTACATCAACAAAAATGACCAAAAGTGACACCTGAAAACCCACGATAAAGCAAAATTAATACAGTATCAACAAATATGACCAAAAGTAACATCTAAAAAAGCCACAATAAAGCAAAATTGATAGTATATCAACAAAAAAGACCAAAAGTGATATCTAAAAAAAGCCACAATAAAGCAAAATTAATACTATATCAATAACTTGACCAAAAGTGAATCATCTAATAAAAAAGGAAAAGAAAAATAAAGGAAGATTTTTTTTTTTTAAAAAAAAAAGGCTTTATGTAGCAAAAGTAGAAACACCGTGCCTGACAAATATTTATCATATTTTTCTTTTCATATTTCCTCTCCACTTGTACACGTAAAGAGGCAGATATATTAACAACTTAGCTTGTCGAATTTTATCGAGTGTCTTTGCAAAAGCACCATTCCCGGTCAGCTGCCAAAAATGGTTTGAAATGTTAAGAGTTTTCTCCACTTGCGGAGTATAGATTTTCCCTATTCTTAGCAATCAATTGTTTTCTCACGATAACTCTTGAGCTGCGCTTCATCCCAACAGAGATTTTCTCAGTGGTTTTGCCTTACTTTCGTGATTATCTATTCTTTGGTGTGCATGTGTTATCTCATGAATTTTTTTTTTTTTTTTAAAAAAAATCTTAACTCCGAGGCAGTTAAATTAGTTAAGTCAGGAAGGTTGATTAACGGACTAACTTATGTTTGACACATTGATACACCTTTTTGAGACCTTCGATGTTAAAATTCTTCGTATGATATGAACTTATAGGCATAAGACTTTGGGAACCTTATTGTGCTCCAACTACGGGAACCTTTATGTATCATTTAAATGAAAAAACTTAGTTGCATTAATGTATTTTGATTAAAGTTTTAAGTAATAATTTGTGATTTATAATGAAATAAAATTGTTAATTGTCGAGTCTACTTGGATAGATGATTGATAAATATTAGTTGACTTTCTAAAACAATGAGTGTTGCTAAACATACGTAACTGATTTACTTTTATTAGTATTGAGCATAATTACAAAGTTACAGCTTGTAAACATGCGATCTTAGTCATTTTTTTTCTAAAATTCCATCCAACATTCAATCAAATATAATGAAAATAAATTAAATCTAATGCTGTGACAATAATCAAATGAACATGTTGAAGATCCTTTCCAATGTTAAAGATACTATTATCAAGATTTACTAATTGATTAAAATGCAAGAATCAAGAAATTAATAAAAATGATAATATAAAATAATCAGATAAATATCTTACAAAAATATGAGTCTTTTACGTAATTTTATTTTATTTTTTATTTTTTCTCTTTGTCTCTTTTATAAATAGAGAATATGAAAATAAAATTTTTAATAATTATTAAATCAATCATTGCAATCGAAGCAGTTAGAATAAAATTTTAGATTTGAGAGTCTAAAATTTCAGTAACAATTATTCTTTGCAAAAGAAAGAAAGAAGAGAAATTTTTTTTTTAAAAAAAAATAGAGACTATGGAAACTTTAGCAGCCGACAACCACCATCGCTGCCACCATTCCAACAACTTTCACTGTCGACAATGGCTACCAAAAGATTCCTCTGTCGTCGACAACCGAAATCCAGCCTATGATCTAGGTAAAGTGATGAGCTAGTGTCGCATTAATTAGTTGTAGTATTATATAGCGAAACTAAGTGTGGCAAAGCAATAGTCTTTCGTACGAGTATTAGTGACCAACTTTAAAAATAATTTCGTTAACAAAATTTTGAATTTGATCCTGATTTATTGTAAGCCATCGCACCTCTATATGATTGTTTAATATGATTAAAATTAACTGATTAAAAAATAATATTGTCATTATATAATATTAAAATAATAATAAAACTTATTTATTTAATTCATTTCTTTTTGATTATCTATTTTTTTCATCCAATTAGCCAAAATCACAAAATAATTTTGAAAAGTTCAAATATAAATCAACTTATATACAAATTTTTAAAATCGTAACAATCAAACCAACAATTCGAACCAAAATTGATATTATACTAACCAAACAATCAACTCAATCTAAGAAAATAAAAATAAAAATAAAAATTATTTTTTAACTCACAGCCACACGGGGCGGCCGGCAAGCCCCCAGATCTGACAAAGAAACAAAGAGGAAAGCACAAAGAGGGAAGAGAGAGAGAAATATTAAAATAATTTTTTGTATATTAAATAAAATAATTATTTTAGTCTTTACACATAGTTCATAGGTTAATATGATCAATGATTATTGTAAACACTAAAATTAACAATGTGCGCACATTGATTGTTTACAATAAATAGTTATTAAATTAAAAAAATTTCAGTAAATAAAATAGATAAGTCGAAATTAATCTTAAAAATTGTGGATATATACGATGGAATTAAGTGGTTTATTGCCAACTTTTTACTAACCAATTCACTTTGACAAAATGATTATAATCTTCATAAATTAATTCATTATTAAACTAAACTTGCCGAACTTGAAGCAATATAATGATAGATGAGGTGACAAATTCAAAAGTTAGGCAACCTTAAACCACCTCCACAAATCTACTATTAAAGCACCGTGACAACAAATCCAAAAACATAGTGGGATCATTTTGTAAGCGTGCATGGGCATAAATCAATGATATAGAATACAGTGACCTGATCAAAAGTAATGCAGACTTAAAGCAACCTGACAACGAATTCCAAATTATTATTTAAACACCTTCGGCATCGTTCCGTACGCTTGAGCATCTGTGAAATTAAACCAACGAGATAGGATTATGTTATGAAGTGCTCGAATTGCACAAGACACAGTGCACTGTCTTTGCAAAAACAAATTATTCTTTATGTTAAAAAATAAAAAAAAAAAAGTTGGCTTTGAGAGCTTTAGTCGGGTGGTGGCAGCCAGGTAGATTCTAAGAACTTGGCCCACGAACATTATCAATGGAACATGAAGAGTCAGATTACACTATAAACAGCACACGATAGAAAAAAAAAATTAAAGTCACAAATATCAATAATAAGCGGAGAGTTTTGTGCCAAAAGCATGACTAGACAATGTAAAGCATAAACAAAAATCAGAACAAAGTTGGCGCATTTAAATCAAATTATTTATCACTTCTTTCAATAAAAATCCAAAGCTCGATCTATTACCAAAAGTAAAATTGGATTGAATAGTAATCAGATTTAAGATCATGGTTTTACTCATTTAAATATTTTCTAAAGAACTCAAAACAACATCAGCAAACTGTAATACATAGTGTTGATCACAACAGCTAAGTTAAACTTCGCACAAGGAAATTTGTCATATATGAAGAAAATGATGCCATCATTGAACGTATTAATTGTATAATTAAGAACTACTCAGAGGAACAATAAATGATAAAATTATGTAAGCTCTTTATTTGTTTATGTAAAAACTCTAGGCAGAAAATGTAAAATTAAATACAGAAGTGGAATAAGTTGGACTTGTGTCATTGTCAACAATTAGCAATAATTACAAAAGTATTTGTTAGGTTTATTGAGTTGGCATAAATTGGTATTATTTGAAAATATATTTTAGCTGTACATTTTTTTGCAATAAATTAGAAAATTTATTATTCATCTGTATTTTATTCTACATGTGTAAGGATTTCAAATTTATTAATTATTTTAAGCAAAACTTAGCTTAAAGTATAACTAGAAAATTTATATTGACAGTTCTACATTTAAAAGAAAGAAGAATTATTTGAAAATAAAAATTTTAATTAGAAGAGAATCCAACATATTTAGGAAGATCTATTACTTTTAGGTTTAGTAAATAAAAATCTTTTTCTTAAATAAGACTTAGAATTTTATTATAAATACATAATATTTTTAGTTGTGTAGGCACCTCTCTTTTACGCCAAAAATAGAGAAAGCCCTCTGAATTTTTATTTTTCTTCTTCTATTTCAAGTTGTTCATTTTTTTTTTTATATATACTTTAAAGTAAAAATAACTTGATAAAAATTATGAGTATGTAATTTTTATTTTAAAAAAGTTAAAAATTAAGTCTCTTAAGTGTTGTTGAAATTTTTTTAATATTATTTTCAAGAAACAAATAAGATATTCTTTAGAAGAAGGATTTATGTTAGTTGAAGAGAGTTGAATGGCATTAAGTAAGAAAATCTTACTGAATTTGTTGAAAAAATTTTGACATAACAAGATAAGGAGATATCGCTAAATAATTATAAGAAATATTCAACACGGTAGCAATAATATAAAGAGAGTGTCCTTAATTTTTTTAAGTTTTTTGGTATTTATAATCATTTAATTTATTAATACATTATTTTTTTCAATATGTAACCTTGTAAATATATAATTAAAAATTTAAATTATATTAAAATTCTTATCTCTTTTATTTATTTACTTTATAATGTGATATTTTAATTTTTTAATTAAATTTAATCAATATTTACTAAAACGAATCTTTCAAAGTTCATTTTATAGTAATACAAAGACTAGACAGAAGCAAGCTAATTTTCGCACCACAAATATCAAATTTTTATCCGCAAAAATTGTAGACATTTGGCAGTTGAAAGTTTGCTATAAAAACAGCAAAAACCACTCTGATACACGACTCGCCATGAATATTTGACATATCTCAATTGGTATCCATCGCATTAAGCTAGTGATTAAACGTTGGGCACTGCATTTAAACAAATGATATAATTTTACGTTTATCCACAAAATATTAATTCTAGTTCTACTACCAGTCATCATCGGCTTCCCATGCTGTTTCGTGTATTCCTGTCTTTTCTTTGCAATACGCTGTGGAATGCACGTAGGAAAGAGACATCAATAGAATTCAATTGTAGGTGGAATAATACTTCGGCCGAAAGCACTTGGATTTAAATAAAGTTAATTCCCACTCCAACCTCTTACTCTGGTGATGACTATAAATTCCTGCATTATTATTTATATTTTCTCCTTATTTTTCATGCATATAATTTTAAAATTCCCATTCACGGTAAATAATAATGAATAGAAATAATCAGTACTTTCAATGTATTGTACTTTTTTCATATATATATATATATATATGTATATGTATGTATGTATATTTTGTGTATTAAATTGCTTCTTGTCACAGGTATATTAAAATGAATACACGAACCCATGTTGCAAATTAGATGGCATTTCTATAACGAAACTGCAAAGGAAAATAAACTTATCGATTTATCAGTTTAATTTTTAAAGGAATTTAATATATTTAACATGATCCGTGAGATAAGAGTCGAAGCTTCTATTGGCCTCTATATTTACAGGTTGTTGTGTTCCTAATCCTTCAGCTTCCGAAGAGCAAGCGGGTAAATTAACAAGTGGAGACCATGGCACTCAAAACAAGTTTTCTTTCTGAAAATTTCACTAGGTTCAAGCCACACCTTCTCATGGTTATGTCTCAGATAGCCGGCTCTTTTCTCTATTTTATCACCGAGGCTTCCTTCAATCATGGATTGAATCCTCATATCTACATAACTTACCGTCATTTTGTGGCTAGCATCGTGTTGTTCCCTTTTGCCTATTTCCTTGAGAGGTATACGTAACTTACCTAGTACTCTGGCTTCCTTCAATATCTGTGTTAATGCATATGTATGATTGAGAAATTGAGGAATTTAATTAGTCATCTCTATTCTCCCCTCAAGACTGCTGATTATCCTCTTTGTTTCTTCTGCTGATTATCCTCTTTGTTTCTTCTGCAGAAATAAAAGACCAAAGCTGACATTAGCTCTTTTCGTGGAGATATTTATCGTTGCCCTCTTCGCGTAAGGACAACTAATTAAGAATTATGGGTTCAAATAATTGTAAAAAATAAGCCGGGCTAATTCTCTTCCTTTTTTTTTCTTTTTCGTAAATGACCCAGAGTTGGATTAACATTAAACATGTACTTTGCAAGCATGAAATATACCTCTCCAACTTTTGTCGCGTCAGTGACGAACACCATATCTGCCGTAACTTTCGTAGTTGCAATTGTACTCAGGTCACGATCCATGATCATCATCTAAATTCTTTAAGTTGGTAAAGAGGAATTCGAGAGTCTAGCCCTTATTGACCTTTAGAGGTTAATATCATGCAGGTTAGAAGTTGTTCATCTTGGAAACGCTCGAAGCATAGCAAAAGTCCTAGGGACGTCTCTTTCCTTGGCTGGTGTAACGATCATGACACTATACAAGGGGCCTACTATGAGAAATCTATGGCATCCTTTAATTCATATTCATAGAAATAAACACATCCATGAGCAGTGGTTGAAAGGTTCAGTTCTAGCGGTTGCATGCTGTATTTCATGGTCTGTGGCATACATTCTTCAGGTTCATCTCTGACTCAAAACTGCATTTAAAAATTTTTTAAAAAAATATGGTTCATTTACAATGTTTTTCTGTGAAAGAATGCCATAAAACAGACTAGTAAGCGTTAAAAACTCTTGATATACTCTGCAAAAGAATTGCATTAACACGCATGGGTAGAAAAGCTTGAGCTTCAAAAACGCACTTGAAAGATACATAACTATGTACCCCTGTCACATAATTTAGGCAATGGCACTGAAGCGATATCGTGCACCAATATCCCTCACAACATGGATATGCTTTCTTGGAGGAGTTCAATCTGCTTTCTTTTCAGCAACCATAAAACACGAACCTGCTGCTTGGAGAATTGGTTTCAATATTGACTTGTTGTCAGTCCTTTATGGAGTAAGTTCGAATGTTCGACTGTCTAATAGTGTATTAGCCTTGATTAAGTGTTGCTCGTAAGATTCTGACAATGGTAATACATGGCAGGGAATATTGATCTCTGCATTATATATTTTCATTCAACTATATTGCACAGAAAAAAGAGGTCCAGTTTTTGTGACCGTCTTCAGTCCCGTTTCAACAATACTCGTGGCTGCTCTAGCGTACTTTGTTTTCGGTGAAAAGCTCTACTTGGGCAGGTAATTTGAAGACATGCATGGCATATTACATTTGTTGTCGACTGCGCACTGAAATTTTTCTTGTGGCTTTGTTTTCAGTATTATAGGGGCACTTATTGTCATCGTTGGGCTATATATGCTGTTATGGGGCAAAGAAGGTGATCTGAAAGTTCGTATTAAAGCAGGGGAGCAGTCTTACCCAACATATGACGAGACAACAGACACAAATACACAGAAAATCACTTCAGCTCAAAAAGATATGCCACAGGCCGAACCATAAAAGGAACAAGAAGAAAAATAAAAAAATGGGAGATGCGTTTTCAATTATAATTATTGTCATATCTGTATCTTCTATTTCAATCATGATTATAAGAATTATGTGATTATTATTCTATGAATCTCTAGACTCTCAAACTCTCTTTAGTATCATGAAGAAAACTGCAATATTAAGAAGTATCTTGATTAAGAATCTTTGTATTTTATTTGATTCTCATCATGTTAGATACAAATTTTAAGAAAAAAAATAATAAAAAGAAAGAAGCAGACGCTGACATAGAACACACATGAAATGAAAATTATATTTCTTAATTTTTAACAATTTTAATAGTACTTCAAATTACAAATATTTTAGTGGTAATAATAATAATAATAATAATAATAATAATAATAATAATAATAATAATAATAATAATAATAATAATAATAATAAAACAACGATGTATACAATAACTCAAGTATACATCTTTTGAGTTTAGTTAATCTCCACTCCATCGTTTTTACACTAGGGATTACTACAAATTCCTCCATTGTCATATATTACTATATTTTCTTTGTCCTCAACAGTGCGTTCCTTTCATAAATTTGTTTTCGTATCTGTGTTAAAATGCATACACTAACTCAAGTATCAAATTGGATAGCACTCAATTCTCCAACGAACGGCAACAGACAATAAACTGATTGATTTATGGGTATAATCGAGGGTAGTTAATCTAGAACATGATACTGATTATATTTATTTGTGCAGTTGCCTAGGAGCCATTCTAGCAAATACCACCAAATAAATTTATGATATTTATTTATCATTTTTTTAAAATAAATTTTTGTTTTAAGCATTTTTTTCCTAATCATTCAATGCTGTCCTTGTTATCGGCCCAATTTCGATAAAATTTTATCAAGATCAACTTTTAGTTTTACTTTAATAAAAATTCAATTATAAATTTTTACCTAAGACCACAAATTTGTTTGAGGCGCCCTTGAGTTTTAAGGCAAAAAATTTTCTATTATCCTCTATATTTGTAGGTGGTTGTGCTCCTAATCCCTCAACTTCTGAAGAAGATAAGTGAGAAGAGAAGCAATGGCACCGTAAGCATGTTCTCTTTTGGGACATTTACAGGACTAAATCAAAACGGCATAAACATAACCAGAAACTAGTTAATTTGAAGATATAAGCCAAAGGCAATATATTTTATGGATATCTTTTTAAATTCTTCAAAATAAATAATGTCCCACATAGCAAAATATTTGTTACGGTAATCTTTTTATAAAAAAATCAATATCCCAACTTTTATAACCAAATCGCCACACTCTCTTTATATCTCAAGTTGTAAAAATTATAAATAATTAAAATTTGAGGTGTATATATAAAATTATTAATTTTTAAATGTAAATGTATTAATAAATAACTATAATTTGTAATAATTTCATTATTTTTCTATTCATCTTAAAAATAAAAATAAAATTTTTTATTTTATTAAAAAAAATCTTGTGAATAAAAAATAATTTGACTAAAAATGTATTTTCTTTGAACGTAAATTATAAAAGTATTTATAACTTTCTTTTAACTAAAAAAAATTAGTACAATTATGTAATAAAAATTATTTGACTATATATAAATGAGTAATTATTAAAATTTTAATGGATAATAATTAAATAAATAAATAACTCGTGGGCATATGATTCTTTTTATATAGGGTAAAAAATGGGCTAGTGTTTAGATTTTCAAGTCTTCGATAGAAATAGGGTAGTTTTTAAAAATTTTTTAAACATTCCTGAACGTACACACGATTTAATTCATTAAATTAATTAGTGGATAGGATCGGATTTATGTTGTTCAACTTCTGACAATAATGCTTGATTAGGCAAGAATTAAAGGTAGCACTGTCTCCACATAAACAATGTATTTTTATTTCTGTAGTGGAGACGGGAAAAAAGAGTTCTTGGCATTGGAAGTTTCTGGTGGTGAGTGGTTGCCAGGCCCCGGGGAATTTCGAGTCTGTCCACAAACGTTATGAGTGGAAGTATTTGATGATTCTAAAAGCACTAAGGGTCAAAATAACAATAAAAATAGTAATAATGTAAAGTATTAGTGGGAGAAATATCAGAGAATTACTTACTTTCTGGGAAAACTTTGTGTAGTCAACTAATTTACATTATTAATCACTTAGGTCCCTGATTTTTCAATTAAAGTCAAACAAGTCTTGGACCAAACTGCCGATACCCTCCGTTCTGTTTTGACGTTAGGACAAAAAATTAAAAAACATCATTTTACCCTTAAATGCGCTGATTAGTATGAAATAAATTATTTAATTTCGATTAAGAGTATGATACTTTAAAACTTAAATTGAAAATTTGTTTAAATAAAAGATTAATCCCTTAATAAATTTTTGAAATTCAATTTCAATAACCTGAGTCGAACACAAAAGGGAACAAAAGCTTATATATCTAGTGTTATCGTGTGTTTCTACTTAATATTAGTTGCAAAGTGAACTCTGAACTTATTTTGTATTATTGTTACATTGATGGAAACATTACATGAGAAATCTATGTGAGTAATATGTTATACTAGTTGAATAAAATGATATTTTATCAAACACTAGAGAGTTGCCTGAAATTTCCCCATTAAAAATTAATACAGTTTTCCCACCCATTGAAACGAATTGGCAGATGAGAAGTTGGAATTGGTTTTGGTTACTTTCCTTCTCTTTATATGGGCCCATGTGGAGAGAATGAGGAGGAACTTACCATTTATGCTGTTTATGTAAACTCGATGCAGAGAATGTAGTCTTCGATACAAAGAGATATATAGGTAGAGAATAAATTTGGAATTGTCTTATTGTGAGCAACTTTGTCTTAAAATGTAAATACTAGGAAAATTTCATACAATTTTTGATAACACGATGGTTAAAAGTCGTGTTAAAATTTATGGGCTCAATTCAAACTCGTATCTTCGTATTATTCAACTAATATCCATTCATTACCATCGGTAAATACTGAAAAAAAAAAAAAAAAAAAAAGGAAAATGAGGCAGTAGAGTTGGTCACGAATCTTTAATGCTGCATACAAAAAATGAAGACCACTGTGGTAAATGACAAATTGATATGCGGACAATGCAATTCAGCTAGCTCGTGCTTACAGACTGGCTGTTGCGTTTAGATATATGGCATAAGTTAATTAAGCTTATAAATGGAAGCTTAAATTCTAGACTAAATTTGTAACATTTTAAATCCAACAAGTATCGCACATGTCAAATTAGGGTACACAATTTTATATACATGTACTAAACTTTATAATAACAATTTATATACTAAAATACTTTCTTATTAATAATAAATTATTTTCAAATCTCTTCAATTTCATAATAATCCAATCAAAGTTAAAGTTCTAAAATAATATCCAAAACACATTACAAATTTTTTATTTATATTAAAAAAACATAATAAATGAAATCTCCAAGCCATCATCTAAATTAAGTCTTCACTCTTAACAATTTAAATAACTTATTCTACAAAAAATAAATAATGAGGGACTGGGTAAGTAATGTCATTAATAATATATATATATATATTTTTTATTTTTAGGTGCATAAGAAAATATTTGCAAGCCATTTGATTCAAATATCATGTAAAAATATAATTTTAAATAATTTTTTCAAAATAATCATAAATTTGATATTCATAAACATTAATAAGGGAACCTATTTAAATTTTATTTTATAAAATTATAAAAATAAAAACAAATAAACATTTATTTCAGAAAACATATTCAATTGCTAATATCACATAGGATTATCTATATTCTCGGTGATTTGACCAATTAACAATATTATAATTGTGTGTATACTCAAAATAGAACACCAACTTGTCTAAATAAATAAATATATCGACAGTAATCAATTTGAATTATAATCATAATTATAATACTACGAACAGAGAAATCAAAATATTTTATTTTAATTAATCAATTAAGAATCATTTAATAACATAAGGCTTGCATTTATTTACTTACATGGCATTTAATAAGATACATGAAAATATGCAATTTATAACAATTCATAATATATATTCACTAATCAAATAGACAAATATTTCATAAGCATTTGAGTCAAGTGATTTATGTTATAAAATAATTTCATAAATATATTACAAAAATAATCCAATAAATATCATAAATGAAATTATTTATCTTGAAATATGCTAAAACCTTTAATTATCTTTAATGATGGTTCAAAGGTTCTGAATTTCCTATAATAATGAACTATTTTATCAAAAATACTTAATATAATACATAGATAAATATAGCAAAATTTTGTTAGATCTAAACTTTCCACTTATAAACCATAGGCAAAACCACTAACAATATGAAATTTTAACTTTCAATTTATAACTCAAATCATGTTAAAACTTAACATATTTTTTTAGCACACCTGAAAATATCATAGATATGAAGGTTACAAATTCAATTGAATTTGAAACAACCAAATTATGGCCCTTAACTCCCCATTATATTTTTGTAACTCTAAATTCAAATTAAAGGTTGTAACTGCAGCATTGAGTGGCCATTAAACCTCCATTAAGTGTGAGAATTCTTTGATGGGAGGAATTCTATAAATTGGGAGGTGTTTTGCTTTGCTAAGGTCCCTAAACTCGAAATTCTTGTTAAACACCATCTTGAGAGGATTTAGAGAGGTTAGAAGGCTTTGATAGCATCAAGAAACTTCAACAATAGCAATGGCGAGAGGTTAGTGTTCCTTAACTTCCGCACTCGATTTCTTGAGTTTTAAAGCATGCCTTAGGATTGTATGCTTACAAGATAATCTTTTCATAATATTTTGAATTTACAAGATTTTTAAAATATTATACATTTAAAAAAATAGTAAACTATCATAATGTTTCAAAAATATACAAGATTTAATAAAAAATTTATAAATATTTAAATACACTTTCAAAAATTCTAAAATTTACAGAAAAATTAGTAAACATAAAAAAAAAAAAAAACCATCATAAAAATTTTCATAATTATTTAAGGCCTACTGATATCTAAAAATAATAAAAATTTCATGAAATATAAACTTGTCTATAATATTCTCTAACTAAAGTTTCTTTAAATTAAAACTCATAAATATTTAAATAAGCTTCTAAAAATCATAAAATTTATAAATAAAACAATAAACATGTGCTCAAAATAAAAAAAAAAATCATAATTATCTAAAGTCTTTTTATATCTCAAAATAATAAATATTCCAAAAAATAGAAATATATCCAGAATTATTTCAAAATTAAGGATCTCTTAGACTAAAATTCATAATCATTTAAATACAGCTCTAAAAATTATGAAATTTGTATAACATACAGAAAACATATTTATTAATCAGTATATAAAATTTTGTAATTTTTAAAGGCCGTTTAATGCTTCAAATAATTTATAATATATAAGAAAAGCTCAAAATACAAAAAATTTCATATTTGAAAATATAATTTTAAAATTCTATATAAAATTAAATTTTCATCAAATTTGAGTGAAATAAAATTCTATAGTCTCATTAATGTGTGAATATTCATATTTTGGAAATTATAATAAGCAAACTTGTTAGAATTTTAGTTTAAATAATTTTATATATAATATGTTAGAAAATAACGTAAAGTTTTAATATGATTAATTCATTAACTTAACACCAATTAAACAAAAAATACTAATTTACAAACATTAATACCTAGGATTCTATTTAACCTAAGCTAAAACATATGAAAAGAAAAAATATGATCTTAAAAAAACTAAATCATACAACAATTCATAATATCAACACAAAAATTTTATTTGATCTAAACTTAAATATATAATAATTGATCTGAAATAAAAATAAATAATAATTCATAACATTAATACAAGCAATTCTATTTAATCTAAATTAAAACGCTTAAAATAAAAATAATCTTAACCAATGGTAATTCATAAAAAAAAAAAAAAAAACTAAAATCATACTTTTGTTAATCAAAAGTTTTAGTAATCCGTAAAACTCAAAAAATTTCTTTTGTTTTGTGCAAAATTTTATTTAATATAATTATATTTGATTTAAAAATAATAAAAAAATATAATAAAAAATATCTTTATTTAAAAATCAAAATCCTTTTAAAAATACAGCCGCATTTTATTATTATCTATGTTTAAAATTTTAAATTAAAAAAATTAAATTAAAATAATTTCCTAATCTAATTGAAAGAAGGGATACCACAAAATTCTACTCACTTCCCATGCTCTTTTCATGTACTCCTTTTTTCTCTCTTTCCAGTTTCCCAATGCCCGCTTTTGGTTTCAACATTTTTGGTGTGAAACAGCTACGCAATGCAGGAAGGTGGACATCAATACGATCAATAGCAGTAAGAATAAGACTTCAGGCGAAAGCAGTCTGATTTCAGGAAAGGTAATCTCCAACCCCTTTTTACTCTTGTGATTAGTTTAAAGTTCTTCATTGCTACTACATGTTTTCTTTTTCTTGTGGTATTTTTCATGCATATTACTGTAAATAAGGCGTCTATCTACATGTAATTTATAGAAATTGAAGAATCTATGGGTTGTGATAGCATCATGCAAGTGTTTTCAGTTGGTTAAAAGAAGGACGAATATTGTTCTTCTATCTAAAGAACAATTCTTTTTGATCAGCCGTGATTATTTTTGATTTCGAAAGTACTCCTGAGAATCAAACGCATTACAGATATAGACAACATATCTCCTCGTTTTTCAGAAGTTATTTACTGTTTTCATGGTTCTAAATACCTGTCGCCTTTATTTATTACATTTAATGGCATGCACATATGTGTAAATAATAGAATATTATCAATTCCATGGAAATTTTACAATGTCCTTTCACCTTGCTATTAACATTCTGAAACCTGGTTAAATCCGTCCAGATGCATATAGAGGCACAAACGATGCTCTATGGAGTGGCAGGCAGGGAATCATACCATGTGCCAATTAACTTAATTCCCTGTAAAATCGTAAGTAGAATCTAATTCAATTTAAATCATTCCAGCAAGAGGATCAGTGCATGGATTTGTATAAATTAAGAAAACGTAACTCAAGAACAGATAAGAAAAAGAAACCAGAAAAAGATATCTTAATGTACATATTTCTCATCTGGTTGATTATCTCTGAGTTCATTAACATCATGGTAGGTCTAAACCTGAAGGTATATAGTGTGACAACACAGTTTCTATGGTTCAGAATATAAGCCTGAATATTGGCACTTTTGCCAACATGGATCTTCTAGGATTCTTCTAGCATCCACATACAAAATTATAAAGTAGTTCACCAAGCCATTAACAAAAAGTACAAAATATCGTAAGCTAATTAATTTTGGGCATCGATCACTTCGTTGATTCTCAGAAGTAAATTGTTCTAAACCGCAATTAGTTCCTTTATGATAAATATAAACATAGCAATATTTGATAAATATAGTATTCCTATATGCAAACATGCATGAGAATAATTTCTTCTTTTTACACATGTCAAATCTGACATCAACTCATCAGTATAATAAGGGATTATTAATCTAGAACATGATGCTAGGTGCAAAATGTAAAAGAGAATCAAGTCTCAAAGTCTTCTATCACATGTTCTATATTTACATGATGTTGTTGTGTTTCTTCAGCTGTTACAAGCACTGGGCATGGGGAGAGAACTGATAAAAGGAGAAATATGGCAGTGAAAGCAAGTGCTCTTTCTAGAATTTACATGAGGTTCAAGCCTGTCCTCCTCATGTTTCTTGCTCAGTTAGGCTACACATATCTCTATTTCATCACTGAGGCTTCCTTCAATCATGGAATGAATCCTCATGTCTACTTAACTTATCGCCATTTCGTCGCTAGCATCGTAATGTTCCCTTTTGCCAATTTCCTTGAAAGGTACACCAAAATACATCTATCTTAATGCATTTATATGATTGCAAACTAAGGAATTAAGTGTATCTCTATTCTCCTGATAAACTGTCTTTTCATATGTAATGAGACAACTGCTGATCTTTTTTCTCTTCTGCGGAGAAATAAGGCCAAAACTAACATTAGCGCTTTTCGTGGAGATATTTATCCTCTCCCTCTTCGAGTAAAGGCAACTAAAATTAACCTAGAATTATGAATCTGAATATATAACTTTTAAAATAACTAATTATTGCTAGATGTTTTAATGAACCAGGGTTGGATTGACTTTAAACATGTACTTTGCAAGCTTGAGATACACCTCTCCAAGTTTCGTGGCATCATTGGTGAACACCATATCTACTTTAACTTTCGTAATTGCAATTGTACTCAGGTTGGCATCCATCCTTTTCTAAATCTTAGAATTATTAGTTAGATAAAAATCAAGACTCATTATCCATCATTGACCTTTGCAAGTTAAATTCATGCAGGTCAGAAAGAACTGATCTTCGAAATGCTCGAGGCATAGCAAAAGTTCTTGGGACCTTGTTGTCCTTGGCTGGTGTAACGATAATGACCATATACAAGGGGCCTGCCATGAGAAACTTGTGGCATCCTCTAATCCAAATTCAAGGAAACAGCACTATCCACGAGCAGTGGTTGAAGGGTTCAGTTCTAACTGTTGCAAGCTGCATAGCATGGTCTATATGGTTCATTATGCAGGTTAATCTCCACATAAAACTATATTTCTTTTTTATTTAAAAAAAATAGTTCATTAATTTCCTAAACCCCTAGCTAGCTATGTAGAATTTCCAGTTACCAGATGTAACACCTTACTAACAATGAAATTATTCGCCATATTCTACTATAACATGAAGGCAATCACCCTGAAGCGATATCCTGTGCAACTATCACTTACAACATGGATGTGCTTTCTTGGGGCAGCACAATCAGCTATCTTTGCAACGATAGTAGAACATAAACCAGCTGCTTGGAGAATTAGTTTCGATATTGACTTCTGGTCCACCATATATGGTGTAAGTAGCATTCAACAGTCTAATTGAGTATTAAGGTCTCCAACAAAATTTCTGATAATGGTAATATATTCGTGGCAGGGGGTGGTGGTTTCTGGTTTAATTATTTTCATTCAACTATGGTGCCCAAAGTTAAAAACGAAATTGTCATGATTATTTTTCCTTGAATTTATGTCTGCCATCGCAGCCATTCCTTGGCAGCGGAAACATTCTTGTGTTTAGGGTTCGCTTTGTGGTTTATCTTTTTCAGCTGAAGTGTTTATTTGTATCTTGGGGTCTCTTCTCTCGTTGTATGTTGGAAAATACTGCTATTCTGTTCGAATATTTATCATGAAGTTGGTAAAATGACGTATAAAAATAAAATTTTATAAAATTAATGAAAATTATTTTTAATAATAAAAAAATTATATTTAATTATTAATTAATTAACTAAATAATAAATTAATTAAAATAATTTTATGTATATAATTTTAAATTAATAATATTTTTTATATATCTCTTAAAATTTAAAATTTTAATAAAAAATATTTTTAAAAAATATTTTTTATATTTTGACAAATAATTTAATTTAATAAATATGCATTAATTATGTATTAATTTTAATTAATAATAACATAACTTATTTACTTGTGTAAACCTATAAACCATTCAATTTAATAAAAATATATACAATTATATAATATAAATATATATAAATAAGTATTATAAATTATTTATTTATATAAAATTATTTTAACTGTTATAAAATATTTTTTGTGTCTAATTTAATAATAAAAATAATTTAATGATGATGAAAGTATTTTATAACAATTAAAATAATTATTTACAAGTAATCAATTTATAATTCCTATTTGTATATATTCATAACATATAATTTTATATATGTTTATATAATTAAATAATTTACAATTTTACAGAAACAAACAATTTATGATATTTATCTTATTAAAATTAATATTTAATTTATGTATAATTATTAAATTAAATTAAAAATCAAAACATAAAAAATAACTTTTAATAGTACTTTTTATTTCTTTTCTAAATCTTAAAAAAGTTATGTAAAAAATAATATTTATAGATAAACATATTAACATAAGATTATTGTAGTTAATTTATTATTTTAATTAGTTAATTAACAATTAAAAATAATTTATTTACTATTAAAAAATACTTTCTATTAGTTTTATAAAAATTTATATTTATACGTAATTTTGATAAATTTTTGAAAAGGTATTTAAAAATATCCCTAATTTTAAAATAAAGCAAAAAAATTACATTTTAAAGGGGAGAATCAATATCCCAAATGCTATCAGTCAGCATTTGTATCAAACCTGCCATGAGCATATGCTGGTTCCTACAAATAAAATTGAACCCAAAATCATCAACAATATGGTTGTCCTGCAAAATCACCAGGCCCTCCACTACAATTTTACAATAACATAGAATTGAGGAGAAAAGAAAATCAACTTTGTTACATCTTTCTCAACTGATAGGTGATTTTTCAGGGAGCATTCACTGGAGATTCCTGCACCATGCAAATGCACTTTATAGAACTAAGGCAGGTGTAAGATTCTTGCCTGTGTAAATTGCCAAGGAACCAATCAACCATATTAGTGGATACATAATTAATGAAAGAGAAAGAAATGCCATGTAATCAAGAAATAATGCACTTCTTGTCAATATTTCCATTCATTTGCCAATAGCTATGCTAAAGAATCAGCCAAGTCAAACCAGTAAGCAGCATTTACACCTTGAAGGACAACAAAATTTCTTGAGGCAGTAAAACAAAGCATCTGAAAATTATTCCGATAACTGTGACTAACTAGAGAGAGAGAGAGAGGACAATAAAAATATAACCTAGGCTGCAGGGGGCCTGAGCTCATGATCATGAGATGTGTCCCGCGAAGATGGAGGTAAATATTGCCACATAGGGATCAAACCATAACTTGGATATACTGCCATCTTATTCAACCCAGCATTATATGCTGCTGGGTGGGTTGGCACAAATTCAGCTGTAGGAATGGCCATAGCTTTCAACTGCTGCTCTATCTTTTCTTTATCTGCCTTCAGTATAAGTTTCTCTTCACGAAGTTCATTCTTCTCAGCCTGTTGTAGAGGAAGAAAAGTTAACAGGGATATTACTAAATTCTTTAGCAACAATCTCAAACATGAGGCAGTAGTTAAGTATCCTTCACATTAATTGTACACTCCACAAATGACACGATCCAAAATAAACTTACACAATTCAAGCAATTAATAACTGCATTTTCTCTATTCATTTTGGTCTCCCTATCTTTATTACTATCTACGTGAAAGATACAACTGTTGTCATCATATAGTGGCAATAATTTTACATTATACCATACAAATTGAACATTATAAGATATATCGTACATAGGATTACAAACCAAAACACTCTGGTATTTAATTTCTCAACCATTTTGCATGGATACAAACAAAAATATATGAATTCAACATGATTCCAGAATGCTAATAATGGGAAAGATCATTATGATATCAGTTGGAAACAATCATGTTTCATCATTTCTACACTTCCTATAAATTTCTCCACAGCAAGTTAGCTGTATCCCTTGGAAGAAGTTACTCAATTTTAATAGATGTCTCAGGCGCACATCTCATGCACCCAGGATTCACAAGGCTCTGCCAGACAAAACAGACTTAAGAAACATCCATCAGAATGCCCTCCCTCCTTAGGTTCACAAATAAAAGTCAACCTATCAAGAAACTAAAATAAAGTTTGAAAACTATGTCACCACAATCCTGACAAGCCAATTGAGCTAATAAGTGCAGTAAAAATCAATAGACATGATATGTAAGAAAACCAATAAATAAACTGCCATGCTCTACAGCTCTAGACCATAGAGGCCTATATATGGTAAGAGGTGTCATGCAATCTCACATTGTTTAAATCCCTGGTTGATATGACTTCATATGTCTATTAGATTTATGCTAACAGAAGCTTTCAAATGGTTTCTCTATCTCCTCCGCAGCACGAAACCATCTCAATTATTGCAAAGGTATCTTAAATCTACAGTTGCTACTGTGTTATCATGAACACATGCACCATGCATCTTGGATCTTCATTTTTCAATGCCTCTGTTCATTCACCTTAATGAATTAGACCAATCATTACTAATGGTAAAACATTTCTTTGACATCCAAAGTCTTCTTATTGACCAATTTCACATATGATTGTTAACAGGTAGGAATATGATGCAAATCCAAGCAAATCTGAATCCAAATCTGCAAATTAACACCCATCCAAACTCAACTAAAATAAGCATGTATGTGCATAAGCATATGTAATCAGTCACAAACATGAAAACATGATTTATCCAAGTGATGTCCATGATGAATAAATGCATAAAACCAAATGTAACAAACTTAGTAATGTGAAAGCACGATGACACAACAATCCAAGTAAGAGAACAAATTATGGCCAAAGGAATATCAACTAACCTTCAAACTTTGAATTTCATCTAGTAATTTTTCATTAGTTTCTTTGAGCTCCTGGACTTCAGTTCTTAGTTGTTTTAAAACCCTGATGGCATCATCAATTATGGCCGGTTTATCGGTTCTGGATGGTCTCCCAGGTTCCAAAGTACAACTCAAATCAAGAAACCTTCACAAATCAAACACAAAATCTAATCTTTTAAAAATCCCATCTCAATAATTCTAACATTGGCAAGTTCTAGTGCAAAATCAAGTCACAATAGACCCTTGTAAACTGTAACAATAAAAAAAATAAACGAAAAAAAACCCCAACTAATTTAATTAATTAATAAATACATGCCTGTCGTTTAATCTCTCTCTCCGCAATTTCTCGCGGCAAGCTTTAGTCCCTGGCCGACCGCAAGAATCACTTCGCCGCCTATAGAAAATTGCCACAAATGTTATAATTTACTAAAAATCAAACCTTGTTCTCTCATTTGAATGAAACAAAATTCAATACCTTTTACGCCTATTTTCGTTCTCTTGCAGCACAAACCCACTGGATGAAATATCATTATCCGCAGTGACACTGGTTTTGCGTTTGATCGGAGAATCAGAAGTCGAGCTCAATCAACGGCGTCAAATTCGATCGAAGAAGAAAAACATTAAATAAATAAATAAAAATGGTAGGTACCTCAGGTCGGGCCAAGAGAAATCGAAAGATGCGTTTTGATCGATGAAGCCGTAATTGATAAAATCGTCCCAGTCCAATGGATCCATTTCATTTCCCATTCTTTGGAATTCTCAATCTCATAACACAATCGTTCGATCACAGAGTAGGAACTGAAGAGTGAACCAAGCTTGAGTACATGCAAGCAAGTGTAAATGACAAACCAAGACGTTGGAGAATTGAGTTGCGCACCGTCGCGTTGATATAATGTCTGCTTCACGTGCACCAGCTCTTTTTTTTTTTTTTTTGCAATTTTCCTTTTTAAGCCTAATGAACCCGTACCGGATGTATCTGCTTCGTGTGATTAACGTACTTTACAATGTTGGGTTGTCATACTGGTATAATTTGTGATAACTCATCATTACTCAGATTGATTGAGTCATGAAACTTGGTCCAAGGGATATTGCATTGGCATTTGTACATGCAAGTTCCGAAATTTCAAACTTACTATTATTTTATGACAAAAGATCCTTCACTAACAGCCACCTTAGTTGAACTGCAATGTTCTTCAATGATAGTTCAATTAATTGACCAAAAGAAAGATTACATCTCAAATCAGCTGCTTTCCTACACAGAGCTGAATCTCCACAGGCATGCCATCCAAGTCAAATATGATCAACTTCATCAATAAAATAATTATGTCAGGCCAAATCTGCATTCTTGAAACCATAATTTTTTATTGAATTGAAAGCTAGTTTATTGTTGTACATGAAATTCAATATGTTTTATTTCTAGCCATTGCAGAAAGAAAATGATCTAAGATATTCAAATGACAAGAGCTTCGGTTTTAAGCTTGTCTATCAGCTCATCAACAGAAGAAACAATTACCCCCGATTTTCTCTTGGGAGGTTCAGTCACTTGGATAACCTCTAAATCAGATTTGATATCCACGTTCAGCTCCTGGGGTGTATGTTTCTTTATTACTTTCGATTTTGCCTTCATAATGTTGGGGAGTGTTGCATACCTGGGTTGGTTGAGTCTCAAATCAGTGCTGCATGACACAAGCAGAACGGATTAAGTAAAAGCCATCAATGTCGATTGGGTCATACTAAAACAATCACATGCAGACACATGCATCTGTTAAAAGAAAAAGGTGTCGTATGTTTTGCAATGCCAGTCCTCCAAATCTCCGCACTTGAGAAAATAAAAACATTTAGAATCCCTATGTGAGTTGGAAAAACATTGATAGAATGAAACATACACTATCAGGAAAGACAAACTTCAATTTCTCATAATAGCCTTATTCAAAATTAAATGATAATTTTTACAATGAACTCTAAATTTCATTAAAAAAAAAAAAAATTGAACTTTTGTGAGTAATTGCTACCCAACATGATGTTAGATCCCAATTGCTCTGGAGTTAATTGCATTTGAATCTGTCATTCTGCTGCTTAAATCATTTAACACTATGTAGGGCCTCCATTTCGATCCCTGCTTGTGTATGTGTTTAGATACACACGACTCTGTCCACTAAAACCGGTCATGCATGTAAAGCAACATGTTAAGTGTTTAAATATTCTTGTTGTGCCCTAAGCTTGTTGGCTTGCCAGTGTTTCAACTTCATATCTATCATTTACTATTTTGCTAGTGTTTGGAGATACCAGAATGAGTTCCAGCAAACATAATTTCTCTCTCATAATTTTAATGCTGAACTACACAACATTGCCATGGAGATTTGCAAGCAGAATCACGATTTTTCCCAGGTTTCCAAAGATTCCCTAGATAAATGATCCTATTACGACTCAAAAAATGCAACAGAGCTCATTTAACAGAAAAGGTGTTTTCTCTATGTAATTAGTGCACTGCTTCAAACCACTTTGAGTTGAAATGCTCAATCATGGAACAAGTTTAGGAATTCAGGATGATCTTGCTTGCTCTGTCCAAAGCTTATGTTATTCAATGAAACCATTGCATATTCCCAAGTGGTTCATTGGTCAAAATGCTAATTGCAGTTGTATTCTTAATTCTGTATGGTGTTCCTGTTTAAGGTCACAAGGAGACTGGCATTGTGCTTAATCATTAGTTCATTCTGTCATCAGAATAGCTTAGGCAATCCAGAAAATGTTTTTCTGAGTAACTCCTTGGGTTACCATGAAACACTGTGGGAGCACAAAAAATCAGTTTCATCAAGCACATGTAATCTTATGCTTCCCATGTCAGGTCTTAACAAATGCACTGGATGCAGGGGCCTTTCACAATCCACCAGAATATCCATTAGACAACACTGAGATAGTATAGAATTCTTGGCAAACTAGCCATATTTTCCTATCTGCTGTTCAATCTTGTCTACCATTTTCTCTCTGGAACAATGAGTTTCAGTTTCTACTGATCATTCATACATATCTCTTGAAAGGCCTCAGATTTCCTAAGCATCCAATTCACTTTTTGTTCCCAGTAACAAGTGGCGAAGATTCAGTTTATTTCTAAACATATTACAAATGTATGGTCATGAATAGAACAGAATTGAAGAAGAGGAATTGTATAACAGACTCAACTAGTTTGGGATAGGTTGAGCACCATAAAATTTACCTAAACAGAGGACATGTATTTGGTACACTTATAATAATATTAATTTACATGATTGAGGTGTAAAAGACCATGGTCCTAATGCTTTGAAAGTGTTATATAATACCAGTTATCTAAATGTCTATTAGTTTAGAAAACAATAGAAAATTGTTGTGTTCTTTCTTGTGGAAACATGCATGTGATAGCAGAAACAGAAAATGATGCCGTTCATGCCCCAAAAATATTAGCTGTTTGAACACTAAAAGTCAGGTTACAATACTTACGTGATTACCGCAGGTAAATCTAATTCTAATGTCTCAAGACCACCATCTACTTCTCTCTCCACTGTTGCTATTTGCTTCTCCTTGTCCAGCACAACCTACTAGACCGAAGCAGTAATAGGAAATATTATCTTTAAAATCAAATAAATAGAAAATAAAGAAAACCACAGCAACAAAACAAGAGTAAATTGCGCTGGAAAAAGCCTAATGTGTCAATGAAGAACCAAACATATCTCAAGACATAGGAAGACTTAAAATATTTAGTGGGGAAAAACAGAACACTCACAAGCAATGACTATTCCATTTTTGTTTGTTTTCTGGGATGAAAACAATCACAATAATTGTATTGATGCACATCACTGTATGTTTACCTAATTCTAATTCATGGTGTGAAACAACTGTCTGGGAACACTTCACAGAAAAGTGGCAAAAGGACTGAGTAGTAAAATCTTGATCGCAAGGAAAGCAATGAACAGAAAAGCATGGAAACCATTGCCCAAAAATCTTAACTGCATCTAGCAAGTGGTTACAAATCGAGTTCAATAGCATGAGTTCACAACCAAGATTGAGATTGTAATTAGTACCAGCCAATGCACAGTTCCATTCTCATCTACAATTCTTAGATACTGTCATTCCTGCCTCCTAGCTTCTCACTAATATCTTAAGGATCTCATGATACCTTCTTATATATTACTTCAATTCATAGTACCCATTATTGCAGACAATAGAATGAGAAAAGCAAAATGATGAATAGAAAAATTGAACTGATGGCAGATTTTATTCATCATTTATGAGTTTTGGCAACATTTTTTAGGGTTCACACAGATTAACTATTCTTCTAGAGTATGAACTTTGAAAGCCAAGGCGGATAACAAGACAAATTAACACTGTTGAATTTGCATTGTATTTCTAAGCCTATAGCAGCTATTTATTCTCCCCATTCACTCAGAAGCCAATAATAAACCATTTTTCATCTTGAACATGTTAAATTTCATTACCAAAAGAGGATCCATATTTGGACTAACCTTAGAAGCAAAGGTCCCCTGTGGCCAGCTGAGCAGTCCTGCCACCATTTGCCCTGTTTGATTGCAGTCATCATCAATTGCCTACACAAGAATCTGTACAATAAGCAACAGTGACCTACTAAATGATTTTTTTCCAATCAAGGAAGGATAATGCAAGAAAGATATATCTCTCAAAGAAAATGCAACATAAACAATATGAAGATCCACCCATCCAAACTCAAAAAAATTCAACAGCAGTAACCCATCTCAGTTCTCTAAACCTATTTATGTATGAATCCAATAAAAATATCTAAATAACCCTTAGGTAGTTGATAAAACATAGGAAAACAAACAAAATTCAAATTGCTGATAAATTCATATTTTTGGGCCTAAAAGAAGAGCTCTCACTCAACTAAACTCATTTCTGAATATCTTGGTTTCACTGAACTGAGCTTTAGATTTTTCTTACTCCAAAATACAAATAAAATTTCAGAAAGTAAAATAATAAAATAAACCAAATTAAAATCTTAATTAAACCCAAATTCATACCTATATCACACTAAAAAAAAAAAAAAATTAAACAAAACAAACGAACCTGTTTCCCCAGAAAAATCAAACCCGGCTTCTCAACCTCAACAAGGCACTTCAAAATCTTGGCGACAGTCAACGGATACAACTGACCTGATGCTTCAACGTGAATCCCTCTATCGGCCCCCATAGCTAAACCCGTCCGCAGAGTATCCACGCACTGCGCTGGACCCATGCTGACCGCTACAACCTCCGATGCCAACCCCGATTCCTTGATCCTTAGAGCCTCCTCCAGCGCTATCTCGCAAAACGGGTTCATCGACATCTTAACGTTGCTGGTCTCCACCCCTGTCTGTATGCAAACGAAATAAGAGAAAAGTTTGTTTATTTTTCATATGAATAAACTTTAATCGACAATCACCTTGTCGGGTTTCACTCTGATCTTCACGGCGTAGTCAACAACTCTTTTTATGGCTACCATTATCTTCATCTTTGCTGTTATTGCTGATGCTGCTTGCTTGCTTGCTTTCGTCTTTGCCTCAAAAACGCCTCTGAAATTCCAGTGCTAATGACTTGTGGATTTCAATAAGAATACGTTTGTGACAATTTTACAGAATTTATGTACTTGTTTTTCCTTATTTATAGAATTACCTTCCAATTATTAATTATTTTCTTAATACTACAACAAATGAAATCAGCAATGGATATATATATATATATATATAATAATTTTAAAATTTTTTGGTACAATGATTCATATTTTGTGTAACACTTTACCAAGAACAGCAAGCAGTTTTAGAGGCTTCAAAGGGGTTTAAAGTTTTTCATGGGCTTTGGGCTGAGTCGGTCCGAACTTATAGTTGCCGGAACTCGTACTTTATTTTTTTAAATATTTTAATAATATTTTTTAATTATTTTTTATTATATTAAATAAAATATTTTTATTTTTTAATTATTTTTAAAAATATTAAAAAAAAATTCGTTAGATCTGCAGGCTGATCCCCATGAACCGGAGTCCAAAATCTGAACGGCCCTTTTTATTAAACGGACCGAATCGGTTCGGCCAGCGAGTCCACGTATACTCACTTCTAACGGGTTGGACTAACCCATTTAACATCTCTAATCAGCTTTGATGAAGATTTTTTGTGTCTTGGATTGGACTGCTCATGGTTTGTACCTTTTCTATACTGAGCCAAGCCCATTTCAGATTTAATCTACAAACTTCGACCCAAAATTTGTAGATACCACCTCACAAATATTTATACACACACACATTGATGGGATAAATTTTTATATAAATTTATTTATAAAAATTAATATAATTTTTTTATTATATATTCAAAATTTTATAAAAATATATTTGAATTAATATAATATACCACAATAATATAATTTTATCACGTTAATTTATAAAATAAAATATTTATTTTTTCAAAAGAGTTTATATAAAAATTTGTAAAAATTAAATAAATAAATAAATTATAAATTTATTATATTAGTTTATAAAAATAAGTTTGTATAAGAATATTACGGTACATGTTGTATGTTCATTTGAAATTAGTATTCAGCAGTAAATTTACAATTCACACCCCACACCAGCCTCTTTCTACAGACATTTTTCCGCCCAACAGGAGAATAAAAGTGTGAATAGATAATGAATTTGGGTTGACCAGATAAAATCATTAATGGTTTCATGTTCTTCCTTCATTGTAAAAAGCATCTTTAGTCCTGCAGTAGGACCATGCAGGACTTGAAAAATGTGAACCAGAGTTGACAAGGAAAAAAGGAAAGAAAGAAATGAGTTTGACAGCAAGTCCTTGTTATAATACTGTTGAATTAATGACTTGTAATGTTTCATAATTGTAGTCACACCGCATATTCTCTGTTTGGTTGATAATTTCTTAATGGGGAGATGAGCTAATGACGATTTTCAGTTTTGATTATAGGAAAAAAATCATTGGTTCTACAGGCTGGAAAATACTGTAGTTATAGCAATACCATTCACCAACCATAACCAAACATACATTACTAACAACAGTAGCATTAGTATTGGTGCAAGGATTTGGTGGCAGTTGTATGATTATTTCAATTGAAGATTGTAGCTCTTTGATTATGTCTCTCTATACCAACAATGAGACAATAACTAGATTCAATCAAAGAAATAAAAAGAAAAAGTGGTAGTTTCAGCAATGATGTTCATAATCATGGCTGTCATTTATTTACAACACACTGGACCAGCATCTAGCTATATGCCATTATGGACAAAGGAACTGGAATAAAATAATTCTATTAACTTTCAAATGAATATAGTAAATATGTCAACAATCCTATATCCTCTTGATACAACTAAAATCTCTATGTCAAAAAAGGGGGAAAGAAACAAGGAAAAGAACAAAACTAGTGAAATTCTTCTTTCATGGCTCCAAGTAAACTGGTAAAACTGCACTTCTGGATCCCCTGCTATGTCCAAAAGGAAAGAAAGATCGTCTGACTCTGCTGCTGCAACCTTCAACAGGGCTAGCCTCACTGACTTGCCTATTCTGCTGAACTGCTTCTTGGATTGCCAAATAGAGCTTGGCATCAGCTGATGAGTCCATTGAAAATGATCTTCTGATGGGTTGGATGGCAAACTGGTCATCTTTTTCTCTAATGTCAATACATTCATCTCCCATGCTTGTGACCTTATGCAACTTCCTGGCCTTTTTATGCACAATCCTTTGCTCTAACTTCCTTGGAGAAGGACTAATTGAACGCCCGGATAACTCTCCTGAATTCAATCTTTCTTGTGTTGCAAGCAGCGTTTGATCAGCTGACTGTTGATTACCCAACTCAATCACAACAAAATCCTCATCCCTGTTGATGACATTTTCAGTGTGTGGACTTGGATCTTGTGGAGTGGAGCTGGGAGCGATGATTCGATCAACTGGAAACCTTGTCGTGGATGAAATACTTGTTCTGCATAGTGGGCAATTGGCATTGCTTTGAAGCCAGACATCAATGCAATCAATGTGAAAAATATGACTACATTTTGGTATTATTCTCAGCTTCTCATCATCCTGGAACTCATTCAAGCAAACTGCACACTCGCAAAAGCTTCTTTCTCCGAAGTCTCTGCTGTTTCCTTTTGTCTTGAATTTAAATATCGGTATTGACCTTATCACAGCCTCGTCTAGTCCTCGGTTTTCCATTGCTGGAGAATACGCCATTAAAGGGTCTTCACGACGTCCACTTCTCGACAAAGAAAATCTCCTTAAAAGATCAATCCGGTGCCAATTGAGGCAGCATTTGATGACAAAGATATAGTAGCTCACCAGCAAGAAAGCTGTGGCTAAAATTCCTATAATGGCAACGGCTATAATGGGGAAACTTGTATCCGATGAATGCGAACGGGAGCCACCAAAGATTGAATTACCTGGACTTCTGATCGGAGAAAGGGCCTGCGAAACATGGATCGTGTCTTTACTTACAAGATCCATGGAATGGAATTGTGTAGATCTTGAATACACAAATATATGCAAAAGTGTATGAAGATTACAAATCGAAATCTATAGAGTATAAGCAAACAAACTGCGATTGTTTAGAGGTGGATGCAAGAGAAGAACATTGAAAGATGCAAGAAGAACATGGAGAAGAGAGAAGACCCAGGTGGGTAGCTTAAATGAGGGAGACAAGAGGAGGCTTAAAATTCAATGTAAAATATGGTTGAACAATTTTTCCAGGGAGATAAGGTCCCAGCTCAGGCTCAGAGATAGTACGTAGTTGGTGAGGTTTTTATTTTTATTTTTTTTTTCTCTCTCTCTCTCTGGTTCCTGCTACAAGTTTGGCTTGGAATTGTTGAAATGTCTCGATTATTTCAAGTATTTATTATGAGCAGAAATGCATGGGTTAATAAATTATTAAGAGCGAGCTTATAGAATGGGCGATTATCCACCATGAATGATGTGTGCTTCCTTACACATTGAAGAGTCAACATCTGGCAGGGGACCGAAACATTAATAAGCTGGAGGCATAATTTGGAAAGGATGCAAATCGATGATTTTGAGCAGTTGATTTGATGTTTTAACTAATTAATTATGGTAATTAAATTGCAGGTGAGTCTCTTGTAACTTCTAATAAAGGAATAATAAGCATCATTCCCATTCCCGATCCCTTGTATAAATATTCTCATCATGCCAGGTTCGATAGCCAAGCAAATGCACACTCTAGATTGAGTACAAATTATTCGAGTAATAAATCACAAATGAGTAGAACATGCACGACTGTATATGCAATCTCTCTAATGGCGATAATGATTCAAAAGAAGCTTGACTTCCAATTTCGGATCATTCACAATCATCGTCTTCATCAATCATAAAAGCCTAAAAAGTCTCCATAGCACATGCAACCCACCATTGATATCACTTTGATTTGACTGAAATAGTAGATTCGCATTTTGCATTTCAGATATACCTGAGTTAGCTAGCATTCACATCATGCAGTTCACAACTATAATTAACTTAGCCCGCTGCTCGGGTTTGAAATATTTAAAGAAAAGCCATGGCAGCAAGGTAGAGCCTACGCTTGTTGGAATAATTTTTCTGCATGCAGTGGGTCCAATCACAAGGGAGAGAAGTCAAATTCCGGACAGTCCATCCAATCTTGAAGAAAACACAATAAATATATGAACAAGAAACAGAACCGACAGTATGCATACTTGCGTGTTGACAAATTAGAAAGACCAGTCCATGGCTTTGGTAAGAAAACACAAGGTGGGCAGTAGCAGTAGTCTTTTCTTTTTTCTAAAAAACCTGTGTATTCCCAAGTTGCCTCGGTCAAAGGTTGGGGGCTCTGCCATAGAAAGTTCACTTGACTTTTCTGCAAAATTTCCAACTTTTCGTTCCCATTGCCACCAGAAGGTTGGGGGAAAAATAGAAAACTTGATAGCACTGTTCGAGGAAAGAAACTTTGCCATTAATTGAAAAATGTTTTTAAAAATAATTTTATTTTATACTCAATAGTGTACGGTGTCGCACTCGCAAATGGTGTGTTATGAATAATTCACGAGCAGGTAGGAGTGTCAAAAAGTCGGGCCGGACAGGTTTGACCCACCAAAATTAAGGCCATAAAAATTAACGCGTTAGACCAACCCAACTCAACAAAAAAGAAAGAAAGAGGCCCTTTACTGTTAAAGGGCCGAGCCATGTCGGATTTGAACTGACCCGACCCATTAGACACTCCAATGCAGTACTGTACTCTTAAAGAGTTCACGTGTACAGTATTGAGTTCATGAACTTGGTCTCTAGCACTGCGGCAAGCCCAAGAAAATCAAAATGCCTAGAAGACAGTTAAGAAAGTAAAGAAATGAACAACTAGGAGGCACATGGGAGGAGGCAACAGCGAGTTAACTTGAGGAAGAAGATGGAGACATCAGAATTACGTGAGAAAACAATGATTAACATTAGTTTATTAATTGTTGAATGAGAGATTCTACCAGTTTGTCAGTAGGGTTTTTCAAGTTTTCGTTTTCTGTTTCTAATTATTCAATTGAAAAATCAAAGTATTGGTCAGTTGACTCTGTTTGATTCTAGTAATTTTAACTATTAATTAACTGACAAAATGTATTGGTCAGATACATTTAGGTTTAGTTAATTTCATTTATTAGATAAACAATCCAATTACAGGGGTATTAAATAAGGATTAGAATCTTTAGGTTACAACTTCTTACTCTTTAATTTATGATTGGATGGCAAGAGCCAGGATTTCATGTTCACCTAATTAATTAGCTCCGAGTTAATGTTGAGGGCGACTAGAAAGACATGTCAATTGTTTAAAACTAGTTTTTGTAATGTATATTTAAAAAATGTTTAATCTAAATCTATAATTATTCACATATTTTTGTTTATGATTGAATATTTTTTAAACAAAATTTTAAATTTTCTTGTATGAATTTTTTATAATCTCTTAATAATGACTAGTTAGTTCGTAAAATTAGTAATTTTTGTATAAAATATTGATGTGGTATGTTTTGGAACGAATAAATTTAATTTTTTAATCTAAAATTTAAATTAATTTAAAATAATTAAATTTAGTTTAAACTAAATTAATTTTGATTAATAATAAAAATTAAATTAAATTAATATTAATTTGAATTAATTTAATTTATCAATTTAAATTTAAATCTCAAAATATTTGTTCAATTAAAATCTAAGTTTATTTTTTTATATCTGGCATAATAAGTCTTAAATCAAGTTTCCAATGAGATCATTTTGGTTCATTAGTTTGAACTACATCAAAAATTAAAAGTTATCTTTTTAACTTTTTAGATTATAAATTTAATAATAAAATTATTTTTAAAAATTTTATATTAATTAAATTTTATTAATAAATATAAAATTTAAAATAATTAAATTAGTTCAATTTTTCACATTTGAACTTGCCCTAAACCAAAAATTGAATTAAAATTTATAAATTTTATTTTTTAAATTAAAATTAAATCAATAATTTGTTAAATTGATTCAAACGGTCCGATCTAATGGTTCAAAGATGTCCATCCCAAATAAGTGACTGCCACGTGTATGATATAAGATTACGTGTTGCTGACGTTGCAGAGATGCAATCACGTGAGTCCACGAGCTGTGTAAATCTTGTCCAAACATGACAAGTGTCGCTTGTCGGAAGTAACACTACAATGTCTGTTTTACAATTACCAATACAAACGGATCCCAAAAAAAAAAAAAGAGTAGGGCAGTGCATCGGATTACCTCCGACTGAATGTGAACGCGGGTGACGGGGTTGCATGTGCTGTCACGTGCTCCGTAAACCGCCCATGCAATTGCAAGTTTCCACCTTACCCAATTTATTCCCACGCAGACAGTCAACAGTCAACACGGGCAATGATCGTCGGTGCAAATCATAGGTGCAACGTAGAGTTGGTAGACAACATCTCAAATATTAACAATGAGTTGTTTTGACTTCTTAACTCATTTTCCCCGACAGAGCGATGGATGTAAATTCTCTGTGTTATTATATTAATAAAAGTTAAAAAAAAAATTATCAACGTAATTAAATTTAGATAATTTATAATTAGATGAGCAATGATAATCATAAATGTAAATTTTTGTGTTATTGTATTATAAAAGTTAAAAAAAAAATATCAATACAATTAAGTTTAAATAATTTATAATTAGATGGCAATCATAGATGCAATTTATCGTGTTATTATGTTAATAAAGACAAAAAATAAAGTTGTCATCGCAATTAAATTTAAATAATCTATAATTAAATGAGCAATAGTAATTAAAGATATAAATCTTTGTATTATTATGTTAATAAAAGCTAAAAAAAGTTACCACTACAATTAAGTTTAGATAATCTATAATTTGATAAAAATATTAGGTAAAATAGTTGTAACTTATCAATACAATAATGTAATGAAATTATTTAATTAAAAATATGATATAAATTAACGAAAAAATAAAAAATGATCTATTTTACTATTGAAAGAATATTAGGTAGAATTATTTTATGATATTGACTATGACAATATAGTAGGACCATTTAATTATTAAAAAGAGAAAATTACCCTTATTAATAGATATTAAAAAAAGTTAAGATATGTCTTATTTAAGTAAAATAATATAATAATAAATTAATAATATTTATTTTAATTTTTTTAATTTTGACTAATAAGAATAATTATCTCTCTTTATTAATTAAATAATTTAATCACATCATTATTTTGATGTGATAAGATAGTTTTATATAAATTTTTTTTTTATGATAACATATTTTTTTATTGCATTGAATTTTATTATTTTTTATCAAATTTTTTTTAATTTATAATTTTATTATATTATTATATTAATGCATAACTCTTCTCCCTAAAACTTCATTTAGAGTTGGTGATAATTTAGCACGTTGATGGTTTTAAGAATTAGCCATGGGTATTTGGTGGGGTACTTCAATTAATTGAGAGGGGAGAAAGTAATCGCCATGTTCATAATTAATAATCCGACATTTTTCATGCACATGTCTATGTCTATGTCTAGTTCCAATGGGCATTTCTCAATGAAATCCTGCTCTTACCGTTGATGTGATTGATCAATTGATGCCCTATCATTTCAATTTGTAACCAACACTCACAGGAACAGGCCTTTTGAGTATCATGTGTTTATTGTGTTTAATTCTCAAAGAGTACTTCATTTTTCAAAGCAATAATTCCTGTATAAGAAAATTCTTTATGAATGCTTTATCTTTTGAATCAAATAATTATTCTATTTGTTTTGTGAATTTATTTCTTCCTTTTGCAAGTTTTTCAAACAAGGGGTAGGAATATTATGATGCCCATGAAGATATGAGCTACTCTTCTTTCTTTAACGTGGGTTTTCCTTTTATTCCTGCATAATTTTTGTCTAGCCTATATTGTAAAAGTGCTTTTAGATTTTTAAATATTTTAAATTAATTTTTAAAACATACTTTTTTATTTATATTAATATTAAATTAAAAAATAATATTATTATATAATTTATTTCAAACTTAAAATTTTAATTAATTATTTGTATTATTTGTCCCAAAACTATCGTTCAGTCTGTTAAGATTTTAAATGGTCAGTGTTCCAGGTTATACACGTGAAGCTCGAATGACTATTGTCCTTCGTCTTCCTGTGATCAGCCCTCAGATGCAATCATTGATAAGGCTTATTTTCAGGCAGGATAATTGATATGAAGAATAAACACAAATTTTCTGTATACATCAAAACAAGGGAAATGCACTCTTGTACACAAAAAGATGGAAGAAACAGTGGACTGGCAAAACCCATAAAATGGGCCATGGAAAGAAACCCTACCAAAAGCCTTGAAGCAAGGAAGAATATTATTGTACCTCTCTTTACTAGTCACCCAACTGACACACGCATGAACAATACATTAGTCTTGTAATAATTAAAATTTTAGATTTGGAAATGCTGGTTGACATATATTGCACTACTACTTATTTCCAAAACTAACTTTCGGCAAGGAGAAAATTTTAAACCGGTCTGTTTTATGATGTTCACGTAATTAATGTGATAAAATTATTTAATTAATAAAATAAAAAATTTATTATTAATAGTAAATAAAAAT